>OFHS01001226.1:0-24998 GCA_900245855.1 Calvadosia cruxmelitensis
ATCATCTATCTAGATGGATACAAATAAAGGAAAATGATGATGATGATGTCAGATCTGTTTTCAAAGAATCAAGCTTCGCAAACCTGTTTTCGAAAATTCAAACCTTTCAAACCTTTCTCGAAAATTTAAACCTCTCAAACCTGTTTTCAAAAATTCAAACCTGTCAAACCTGTTTTCATTTTTTCTTCTTCTTGTTTTATGCCAGATTTCGACGAATGTCAGCCACAGCACGTTGCTTCTTATTGTCATGCAAATGCTGTCTGTACGAATCTACCGTCGTCACTAAGCTACAAATGCGATTGCAAAGATGGGTTCAGTGGCGATGGAAGAGTTTGCCTTGAAGTGGACGAGGAAGGTAAGAAATTTAACTTCGCTCTTAATTGACCAAAATATTGTTCCAGAGATATCGTCAAAACCAAGATCCAGGAATGTTTTAGTTTGTCAGAGTAGTCCAGGTGCATTCTGGGATGTGGCATGTCTGCATGCGCTGACGGGATGAGTTCAGAGTGGGTTCTAACCATTATCATTTATAATGCCATGATGAACACTTTGAAAGAAAATTCAATTCTCGGCTTTCAAAGTCCAAACAAAATCATTTTCCTGAAAACTAACTGCTTTTGGAATGCGTGCGCTGTTGCTAGTGGTTTTGAGATGAAATTCTGCAATGTTGACTGCTCAAACTGAACAATCTTCCAAATTTTCCCTCACAGAAAAACAGAAAACAGTGCGAATTAGTGTTGCATTTCAAAAATAGTTACCATTGTCGTATGCTTTCAATTAAAACTTTGCCTTACGCAAAACAATGCTTCATTCTAACGAAGATTTAGCGTGCCTTAAATTGATAATTTGTTTGTGACTTTGTGACCTTATTGAAATATCACCAATGATCACAACTGAGTCTCTCCGTTGGTTATATTTTAGACTTTCCTGTTCTGGCTGTGACAATTGGGTCGATTTTTGGTATGATAATCTTAGCTATTGGTGTAATCATCATCGTTCTGGCGTGGAAAGCAAAAAATAAAAGGTGGGTCAAATTTCCGTTTTCATTTGAGATGTCTATTTTTTAGCTTAACATCATTCTGTGAGGTTGTCTTCAAATGAATAATTACGTAATAAGTAGAACCACTTCCGGACTGCTCTATTTCAACTTAGATTAATTTACTGCCTTGATCAAAACAAGTGTTCCATGTAATCATTCGGTTGTCTATCTGTTTGTTTTTTCATACCAGTCTATTTTTATTTAATAGCCTATAATAGTTGACAATATTTTACTTCCGATTTTACCACATTTGTTTTGCCAAGTGCAGTCCTGATGCATTTTGGGATTTAAGCTAGTACAGTCACGTGTTTGAGCTGAAATCGGCAATTTTGACAGCCAAGAACAATCCTTGAAATGTACCATCACAGAAAAGAGTATGGTTGAATGCGCTTCAAACAAAGCCATTTTCTGGGGTCATCCCATGTGGCAGAGGTCAACTTGGATCTTTTCATCATGAGTCGCTGGGGAGCAAAAAAAGTTCTTGATAGAATTATTTACATTGGCACGAGCTGCCATGTTTTTCAGCTTCATGGAATGATCACACACGGCATACTTTTAGACTTTGTAAGAAAATAAATCATCCATTGGTACATTAACCAAATTATTTAAAATTAAACATCATATGCAGACCAAACTTAACTCTTCTTAGTTCCAGAGATAGTCTATACGGTAGCTTCATTTGAGTTTGACCAGACGGTAACTTTATTTGGTGAACATGACTTGTTGTGATTCGTTTACATATCATTTTGTTCACTATATTCAAATGATATGGTAGAAATTAACAAATATTATTGTTTTATTTTTCAGTCGGTCGGTTTCTCCAGACTACAACATGTAAACAATGCTGTTGAAGTCCCATTTGCATCAGTGCACCTTCCGATAACAGCTCAGGCTAATTGACAATCAAATAAAACAGCAACCCACTTATTTAAAGATTCAAGTGGCTGGCACAGAACTGTTTTGCTATGCAATTCCCATTAAATTCACTGCAGCAATAAACGAACGAAGAACAGACGGAATCTGTTTAATATGCAAAAATATGCATTTATATGCATGAATTATGGATGCATTAAATATTTGATAGAATTAATTATAATCAAAGTAATTATTTCCATGCTACGTAAGCAATATATATTGTGATTAACTGTCCAATGTATAGATATATACTGCTGTATCTGAAATCACAGGCTATCTGGAATAATATTCCACAATATTATAATAACATTATTATTGCTGTTGTCCACACATGTAACGTAACAGCCGTGCTGTGAAATGCGATGACAAGATTACAATGTATATAACTCAAACCTATCCTATGAAACGAAGGACTTGCTGGCTCGAAATAAACGACTTCAGTTGAAACTTTTGGTTTATTCTAGAAGTAGTGTTAATAGATCACAAGCTACCATTTTGGAAAAAGCAAGTGCATTATCGGGAAATTTGATGTACCTGATTTCGAACTGGAAAGAGTTGGATTTGATACTGATGCAGATCTCTCCAAGCGATGCAACTTTCCTTAAAATGTATAATTCGCGTTAATATTATGGGTTAAAACCCATTTCGCTACTTCAGGCAATCAACATGTCCCCACAATGCACTGGGCTGTCCCATAATGGTAGCTCGTGAAAAATGTCTATTGATGTGTCGATATTCATACTGAATTATATTATAGCCCCAGAACTCAATTTGCATTTTAGCCTGTGACTCTATAATAGTACTATAGAGTTGAACCTGTCTTGGGCGACCAGAATGAAAATGAATTCTCAACATACCGTAGATAGTCATTCAATGCAGGTTTATTGTACTGTTTGAACATTGAAGGCGCAGCTTGAAAATGATTATTTCTNTGTTATCCGGTATGAATCAGATCCGACCTAGTTTTCTAATTTTGATGGAGTCAATTTATTATTATTAGGTTTTGTCCGGAAACATTCGCAAACTCAGAAGGCTCCTGGAAAGCCCCACATATTGTCGTTGAACAATAATTATAATCGATTGTTCGATCCTGAATCGATTCACGTTCGATTTTAACAGATCGTAATTCACTTTATCCGGTGATCTTCCCTCCGCTCCGATAGCTATATGATCTGGTATAATGTAGTTCATGTCTGAGGGGTGGTTTGAGAAGTCAGTTAGCGCAAAAAGACGCACGCGAGTTTAGCGTTTCAGACAACATCCACATCGGTTATCTATAACATGAAAACTTAAAAGGAATTAAAAGGAATTAGAGTCAGAAGGGATAAAATAAAATTTAACAAAAACCTTGATTTTCCAATCAAGGAATGAAATCTAGATGTATTGATCCAAGTCTAAATGTAAAAACCTGTCGATGACGGCCTATCGACGTGAGGAAATCATGAATTCTAAACGAAACGAATAACCTTCAACTTATTGGGAATGTAAATGAAATTCATTCCAAATGAATTTCGGTGTCTAAGCGAGGAGATCTCTGCCACATTGGATGGAACTAGGAAACTGATTTGTTTTGATCGCATTCAACCTTACTCTTATCGATAATGGTCAATTTCAATAATTGTCTTTGGCTGTCAAAATTGTCAGTTTCAGCTCAAAACCAAATTCCTGAAAACGCTTGCGTACTGATAGGTTGTAGGACTGCGCTCCGCCAATGGACCGAGCGCAGTCCCAATGCATGACGGGATATAAATGTTTTAGGCACGTGTTCTTGAGCTGAAATCTACAATTTCGCCAGCCAAGAACAATCCCTGAAATTGACCATCATTGACAAGAGTACGGCTGATTGCGTTACAAAGCATTTTCTTGGCGTCTTTACCTTTGGCAGAGGTCAACTAGCTTACATGAACTCGGACTGCGCATGGCAGATTGACCAAAATACCAGAATAATTATTTGAGTTACGACAAATTGATGCAATAAGACGACACAATAAGTTCGTATAAACCGAATGGTTTCGATCCGGTCTTGTAATAGTCTGGAGAAATTTGTTAAAATTCACTTTTAGTAATAAATAGAGTTAATTAATTAAAATCAAGTAAAGTAATTAATTAATATCAAGGCTTGGTATAATTTACATTGTAACGCAGGCTAATTAACAAATGGTCTTAATTATTTGATCAAATTGTACGTAATTAGAAGGCTACGAACTAGAGACACAGTTAACCATACAAAAATAACACGAGTTTATTGAATGACTAACATGAAACAACGCATTTAAATCTAGTTCGACGACAAACAAGTTCTTTTCCACTTCCCAACGCCAAAGAACTGCCAATTTACAACAAAGTCAACAAAATCTTGTTTTCTTTTGATGCTGCAGAAACTGTGCATTGTTTATTCGACAACGTCCGCAAATGAACATGAAACCAGTTTGCAATCCAAGCTGTCTTGATGCTGGAAAGAAGCGTTCGTTCCATAACCAGGTTTCGTTTTGCTTCGCAAATTACGAAATATAAAAATACGAAGATGGAGCCTTCTTTGCAATTGATTTCAGAGACGAATTAATTAGTGATCAATCAAAGTGACACAGTCTTTGCTTCACTTGGGATCAGACAGACGGGAAATTAGTATGTTGTGGAATTGCAGTTTTGAACGGCGTAGAGGGCAGCGCTGACAAAACTAGTCACATTTCAAAGTAGTTCTCTGCAAACGACAGAGGTCTGGGTAGCTAGAACCCAGGAATATGGCAATAGGATTCTAGCGCGGACAGCAGGATGTAGATCAGCCATAACAGCACGAAGAAAGCAGCGGTGATTTTCTTTGCTCGCACTGGACCGCCCAGTTCAGCACCAATGGCTTTGTTCGAACGACGATACATCAACACGCCTATGCAAATAAGGGCTAATACGCAGAAGACAAATACGGAGAAACCAAGCGAACCAGCCTCCACTCTGAATTCTTTGCCATTGGCAGCGTGATAGATGGAAGCTACCGACCAGGCTAATCCAATGCCAAGAAACACATTGACTGAGTTGCTTCCTGTTACATTGCCAATTGACGAATCAGCTGTTTCATCGTTAATTGCAGCTACCTTACTAGCCATGGTATCTAGAAGTAATAGGATAAAATAAAGTCAAATCACTCAGCAGGTATCATGGAAACAACTGTTGCTGCGACCTGGAAGGTTGCTAATATTGCAAAACCTGCCTAAAGCGACCGCCAAATAGGTCAATGGAATTCAGTCACTTAGAACAGGTGGTCAATTACTATAGATAATTTGCACGGTTTGAACGTTTAAATGATCATTTGAAAGTGTTTTCTTTAACAGGTGGTCTCTTAAGACAGGCAAATGGTCTCTTTAAGCAATTTATCTCTCAATACAGGTGGTGTCTCAATACAGGTGGTCGTTTTGAACAGTTGGCTGCTAAAATAATCAGGTCTGTTCTGTATATTTAAACTTTCCTAAAGGAACAATCTACTGTATGGTAGAAATTAAACATAACAGTTATAGAAGGAAGTCGTCTGGTTCAGATAAGGTAATGTACGTTTATTCCTAAACAACCCAAGAGAGAATGTTAGGGTGGTCACATGCTGTATTCCTCGGGGTCTGTCCTTCTGGAATTAAGAGGTTAAAATGAAGACATGTCGATCGCAAAGCAGTAAGTCGCGTGATTTTTTGTCTCACCTGGAAGACTGGTTCCTAATGCTACGAATGATATGGCCACGACGCTATCAGCGAGGCCAATGGTACAGCCGAAATGAGACGCCAGGTCGCCAGTAATGCACGTTAGGACGCCGACGAAGAAGATGGACACCCAGAAGCAGGCCCAGCCGCCGAGGATGTCCGTTGGAGGCACAAAGGCAAAGCAGATCTTCCAGAATAAAGACAAGTAATGCATAACGTAATCCCCGTAGGTAGGGACGGAGTCCTCTTCGTCGTCATCACCGCCGGAAACCGTGAAGGCCTCCTGAAACTGCTCGACCCAGGAGCTAGTGCCGATCTTATCCGTGACATTGGATTTGCCCAGCATCTTATCGATGGTCTCGCGGAATTCCTTGCATTCGACGATNTGGTCACTTCGGCGTTGGTGAGGTCGCCTGAACAACAACAATACATGCCAAAGTGAAACAACTGAAGGAAGAAACAGCAAACCAACCAGGCAACCAAACAACAAACAAACAAACAAACAAACATACATCATACATACATACATACTGTACACACAGCAACAAAATAAACAAACAACAAAATAAACAAACAAACAAACAAATTTACACACAAACAAACAAACAAACAAACAAACAAACAAACAAACAAACAAACAAATTTACACACAAACAAACAAACAAACAAACAAATTTACACACAAACATACAACAGCAAAACAGAGAACAGCAGCAACAACAACAATATGTGAAACATCCTTAGTAAGGCTTCCTTACCCTAATCATCTACGTGTTCTTGGATAAGAACGACTGTACTAGAATCTCATCACCGGACTAACATTTATTCTCATATAGATATTTACTGTGGTGCAGTGTTTGATCTTAAGACCTCCATATATGCTAAGCAATGCCTGTATTTATTGTAATTCAACAAATTGGAAGCCGGAAAAGATAATTATAAATTAATTCGTGTTACTTTCAACCAAAAACTACCAGATTCAATTGACATAACAAAGCTCTACTCGGTGCCCACGTGCGAATTAGCAGTGAACAGAATTCGATTTCCAAGGATCCAGCTTTATTGGGTAATCCAAATACATTTACAATACAGTGTAACCCGCTTAAGCGCAATAGTAATTTGCCAACGATATCCTTTGCTCTTATTAGGAATTGTGCTTATCAGGAATCGGTTAAGAGAGTTTGTACTGAACGCATTAATTCGGTACATAGCAAATCGTTTGCAGATAAACGGGTTTTTCGCTTATCCGATTTTCGCCTAAACGGGTTATACTGTATTCCAATAAATTTTAGATGATTTCTATACAATTGAGAACTATATACGTATTCTAGAAATATTGACAAGAATTGCTACTAAAACGTTTTATTAATAAAAAATTAATAAACTATGAAACAAAACTCTGACCTGACTATTTACAAATTAAACATCTCGTCCATCTGAGGAATAAAACTATGCTATAAATAATCCAGTAAACGCAACACGACTCTCTGACGTCCTTGCCCTCGTTTTTTTTAAAGTCGCGAGTGCGTTGTAAGAGCGACTTAAGTTTACCGGGAAAGAAGAGTTTTTAAATAAATATGTTAAAATATTTAAACGCTTAAAATAACGATATACACATAATTATGCAAATTAAAAATGACTAATATATGATAAGAATTTATGAATAAATTAAAACTTTTGTAATGAACATAATTAACTCTTGAAGTAACAGTATATAAATAATTATTCTAAATTAAAATTACTAATTATAAGGTAAAATTGTCTCCGTTCCATCGAGCTATAGGGTTAGATTAAGCATTACAGCGCTGGATGGAAATAGCAAATTAAACAGTTAATTTCAAATTTTGAATAATTTCAAGTGCGTGTTTTATGTGAAGCCTTAGAACACTTCTCAATCAAGAAGAACACCCACGGATAAAATAATTACATAATTCTGCAATGACGTCAATAAACGAGCACAATATGCATAATTTATGTAGAGCTAAGTGTATTAAGTGGAAATATTCCATGGGTTTAATACGATGAATTGGAATGATAGGGGTTGGCGTGACCACCGCCCGCGTAGAACAGAGGCTCCGTCGCAGCTGTGGTTGAAATAAGGCCTCGTGCAAACGACACCGGCAAAACAGCGCATGCTCACTGACCGGTCTTGTAACTGGAAGCTCAATCGAAATCTTGGTCCTTGAATCGAAACTGTAGAATTCACTTTACGAAAACACAATGTAATAATATGGGCTGTGGATTTCCTGCCATAAAAAGCATTAAAATCGCATACCTGAATATTGTTTTTGCTGTTTCGGTACTCAAGCAATGCAATATTGATTTATTTACTTTATTCTTGAAATTTGCTCAAAATTTGTGACTGACGCCATATTGAGTTGACAGCATTTGCGTTCGTTGAGCGTCTTCAGAAATATCACCAATCGCGCCACTATGTACAGTGCATGAACTACATTTACACCATGCATTAGCCGCTTTATCGGATCAAGAACGTACAAAACGGAGTAATTTTGCAATAGGATTTTTAAGCGACGGTTAATTTGTCCAGTCGCTTAACTGGTCCAAATGACAGCCTCTCATTGTTCTCCGATGGTTATCATTGTGATACAAACAGATAACTTACAAAGTAATTCTGGTAAAAATGTCTAATACAGTATAATTATTTTCTATCATTACAATCGAAAATTATAAAGTTACTTTATAAATATTGGCAGTACTTGCTACTAAACTTATTTATTAAGAAATAAATGATATTAATAAAAAACCTGACCTGACTATTTACAAAATACATCACCTTAGATAAGTTGTTTTGGCGTTTTTGGTGCTTGGTTTGGTGGGGGGCTGCGTACATGGGAATAGCAGACATTGGTTTGGTTGGGTTCCTTAACTTGCTTTACCGCGAATGGCAGTAGTCGAGATAGCAAACCTGTCACCACAACCAAGCACCAGTCACACTACTAAGTGAGTGGAATTCATATAACTACCTGCTAATGCAATTGTATAATTACTTCATTTGAACAGTTGTGTCTTGCTTGTGCAGCACCTTACGCAATGCCACGCACAAGGCGCTCAATTACATATACGCTGACATGCTAATTATCACTAAATGAATAAATGAATGAATACGTGAACCAAGGAAGAAACTATTGAATATGTTAAATCAATCAATCAATCAATCAATCAATCAATCAATCAATCAATCAATCAATCAATCAATCAATCAATCAATCAATCAATCAATCAATCAATCAATCAATCAATCAATCAAGTCAATCATAGACTGACCTAGCGCTGGGCGCCCTGCTTCGATTACTCGTCGGACATCTTCGTCTGCCGCGATATCCGCATTGAATGTCTTGATCGACCCATCACTGTTCACGCAGATGGGTTTACCAAGCACGATGGAGAACGTAGCTGATTTCTCGTATTGTTCGCCGTCTACGATATTGATTTCAATGGCTTTGCTGCAATGAAAGATGTCAAACCCTATAAGATTTAAAGCGATAAGAGCCTAGAGATCCATCTAGAAGCTATCGTACTGTATTGAGTCTAATTTAATTAGGTCAGACGTTTACCTTAATTGGATTATTGAACATTTTATTATTATTATCTGACTTTTGTGAAGGGAAATAACATAGCTTCAAAACGACACTTACACAGAAGCTGTCTTGTGAATAATGCAGATGCCATTGCAACACTTCCAAACCAAACTCATTATTCATTCGCACAGGTTAATTGATGGTCTACCAGACAACAGTTTCACAGCACAAGGTTTCCACATCATGTTTATTAAGCGATTCATTCAGTTTATATGACATTATGATCGTAATACGGAGTAATGAGCTACTTTGATTCCTCTCCCACTAACCTTGTCTCTTCGTCTCCAAACTGCAACTCCCCCGCGACATCCTCGAAGTCCTCTCCACCCCCTTTAGCTGTCCCCTCCATCGTGTGATAGGGAACTCGAACGATGCCTCTTGCCCCCAGTAGACGGTGTACGGTCACCTTGTGTGTTCCTATGGTCTCCATTACCTCGTAGGTCGACTGCTCTAGTGTGAACAATCCCGGGTAGTCGTCATCCAAGATGGTGACCGTGGCACGTCCTTGGCTTCCAATTACGACGCTAGGTGCATCATCCTTCTTCTTGTCTTCCAATGCTAGTCGTGGGTTGTTCAGTTCGACATGGAAATGCTCGTCCATCTCAAACACATCGTCATCCACAATGGCGACGGAGATCGTCTTGGATGTTTCGCCCGGGAAGAATGTCAGTGTTCCTTCCGTGTGCTCGAAATCTTCCCCCGGGGTGGCGCTGCCCGTCTCGACAGTCCTGTAGTCGACCAACACGGTATTGAACAGGTCCTCGCCAATCCTAACCACTGTCAAGTACACGCAGCCACAGCTCTCGATGACAGTGTACTCATGTGGGAAGAAAGTCAATTGGATCCCTTTCTCTTCGGTAACAGTTAGATGCACATTCTTCAACTCTAGATCTCCCCCATCGCCCCCTGTCCCTACTTTGGGGTCTTCCTTTTCTTTATTCCTCAACACACTGCCGCTGCCGGTCATCTTGCGCGTGGCTTCGATTCGATAGAAGGCCCTACTCTTATGCTGCAGTCGAAGGTTCTCCTGTTCAATAAGGTGCTGTAGGGTGGATGCATCAGCGTCGGGGTTCTTAGCCTTGGTGCGGTGGTAGGCTTCCATGGCGATCCTCTTACGCTCCTCCACAATGCCTTCCTCTTGGTTCTCTTCCGTGCCGAGCAAACCGAGCTTCAGAGGGTCCACTTCGTTGTGGTTCTGTTCCAGATCTTTCGATCCATCAGTGACTCTCACTTGCAAGATGTCCCCATCACCCGTCTGGATGACCCGCTGGCCGTGCATTTTGCCCCGTCGTATCTTTTTACGAAGGAAGCGGTAGAAATTAACATTCCTATCGATGGCATAGGCAATTAGAATCAAAAGTGGAAAGAAGAGTAACGTGACCACGCCCTCCCATACATCAATGACATTAGGACTGAATGCGGCCAAGATGAGGTAGAGCCAAACGTAGGCAAAGACAGAGCAAGAGGCGGTGAAGGCGAACACTCGGATGTATTTGATGCGTCGGATCTCCCCGTCGGGTATCACCACTGTACAAACGGCCGTAATGACGAACAGATTGAAAGCTGCAGAGCCGACGATGGTCGATGGACCAAGTTCGCCAGCCCGGAAGTCATTGAAGACAATCTCGATGACGGACAGTAAGATCTCCGGTGCGGATGAACCTAACGCCATAAGCGACAAATTGGAGACGGTTTCGTTCCATATTTTAACAGTGACAATCTTCGTTTTGCCTGTTGCTTTATCTCTGACTTTCATTTCTTTCTCTTTCGATGTGATGATTTCAATGGCACCCATGAAACGATCAGAAATAATGGAAATACCAATGAAAAAGAAAAACATGGCCATGGCATAAACGAATGCGTGTACCACTTTGATGCCAGTGTTGTTTGGTTCTAATTTCCAAACGGGTAGGACGACACCAGGTTTGCATTTAATTTGCGCCACTTTGCTGCATGTTGGTTGATTACTAGAATTGGTCGCCTGCGCAGTACTCGACATGATGATACTGAAGAGAAGCGCCAGACTGAACAGCAGCGTCCGTGCAGATCGTTGGCGTCCTGCCAACCCTTGATACCTCGTCCTGCTCACGCATGCTTTCGATGCGACTATTTGGTCGTTTGATCGCCAACGTAGTACGAGAAAGTCGTCCGATAACATTGCTACACGGTGCCTAATGCAATGTATTGTCCCAAATAGACCAATATATGTACTCCCAGTCATTCAATTGAAGTCATTTGATGCCTTGATGGGAAGTCCCTCCTTCGCTCTTCTGAAGATGGGTGATCTGCCGATGATTGTGGATTCTCACTCTCACTTAAAAGTGTAAATCACAAATGTGAGAAGTAGGGATCTACGAACAATGCCGAGCCGCAGGTATTTATACTCCGACCATCACTGTGTGCACAAAGGGAACGCCATTAGCATGAGTCCACCACGGGCAGCTGTTTGTGAATTTCAAACGACTAAATGTCGGTGATTGTTGAAGAGGGCAGAGGGCCACAAGAGGTTGTTGTCCTGCTGAAATCAAGAAAAACAGGCCGTGTTCCGACGGAGCGCTTGGTGGCAACTTGCAACAGTTTATGTTCGTTCTGTCGCTCCTCGTTCAGCGGACCATGTCTCAAGCAAATGCCATCGGCGACGGCGCTGAGCCGCTCCACTTAACAATATCCGTATTGTTGTCGAATGAGGTTTACAACCTTAGAAGCGAGCTGAACCCATCCAGCTGGTCTATAGCTCGCTTTCGGCGTTAATGAAGTCGACGGCAACTTTCGCTAGTTCGTTGCGACATACCAATGTCTTCTATTAACTCATTCCAAGCGCCACGTACGACAGTCATAACGCCAATGGAACATGAAACAGGACGTCATAGAATGAAACTCTCTTCTCTCCACTGTGTTGTCATCTATTCAACTGTCTGTTGGAATCGACGGCGAATGACAACGACCAATTGCAACGCGCTCCCACCTGTACGTCCGCTCAACGGAAAACAACAGAAAAGTGCACGGCAAACGTCTGAAGACGCGCCAGCCGAAACGAAAATACGCGTACCGCCAGGAGACTTAAGCGATGTCTTCTTGTTGCAGCTGCGATTGTGGCCCGCTAAACATAACAGAGCACAGCCAGCGACTTGAGACCGTATCACGTCACCAATGACCGCCTGCACAGCTTACACAGAACTGAATCTAAGCAACAAAATACAAGAAACGCAATACGCGTTTACTTCAAATTCGCCGCGCCCGCTCCAATGCAAACATGGCATAGCAAAGAGCAGGTTTTTATCATGCAAGATATCATCGACGAACGTACAAGTGTCTTTCTCGACAACCACAACAATAGCAAGATTGTCTAGCGCAAAGAAAAACAACAACAAACGATTCAATTTGTTTGAGGTTCGAATGCGACAACTTTGTGCTAGTATCCACCGGCAGGGTACGAAAAGATTTTACAGAACTAAAACCCAACAACCAGAGCTTATAATTGTAAGAAACGGAATAAAAAAAGCGAAAAAAATGAGAGAAAAAATTTGGCTTGATTGAGTTAAACCACATGAACAGAAAAATAAATGGACGGGTGAACTGAATCGAAGTTTAAATAACCTAAACCGGTGTTTCGCTATCTTGAAATGGCCTTATGTAAACAGTTTGAGGCTTGACCAATCGCTATGGTGTGTATGAAAAAATAACTAAACTAGCTTCTCTTGTTAATAATAAATGAAATGGTCGTGTCCTGACGCTTACTGCGAACGACTGTCACTGGAGCGACGGGTTCTCATTCAGAGATTACTGGTTACCATGGTATCAACAGGGCGTCATCAGAAGGACCTCGTCAGTCAACCGGCGACTGAGTTAATCAAGAATAAATAATTAAATAGACGAGAAACAGAAAGCGCTTCCTCAACTGGACAGAATTTAAATTCAAAGTTCCGGGTATATTTTCAACAGATGGAGAATAATTTTTGCTTGTTAAACCTGCTTTCAATGAAGCTCGAAGAGCAAATAAAATGTAAATGTTTGAACAGTTTCGTTTGAACGGAATTTGAACACAACGGCGTGGAGTCACAGAACAAAATCAACAGAGAGAGTGTTTGAAGAGAACTTACTTTCAAGCTAATACAGACTACAATGCTATGTTTGCTGGTTCCAGATTTGGACATAATCATAAAATTCAGCAAGACTGAAGCATTTAGTTCGCCAGGTAACATTTTGCTACTATAAAGAAGGATAAAATTTTCAGGTTTTCGCATCATGGCAAGCTTAGAAAAATAAACTAGTCACAAATCGTTCCTGAATGCTAAAACAGAGATTTGGAATGCCCATAACGACACAACAGCTGACAAAATACTTGTTGAAATTCAATGACGTTTATATTCGTGACACAAAACCAAAAACTGATCGATAAATTACCACCCTGAACGAAAGCCTACCATATCAGTGATGAAACTGTCTGATATATAATTTATCTTTTGATCTCCTGCTGGTGCAAAATCACGCAACTGGTTACTTCAATAACAATTATAATGATTACAAGGCTTGCAAAAGAAGCAAATTTTATAGGTCGCTCGTAATTAAATCTAATAGTTCCAGGATAGCCATCGAACGGTGTATTGAATTAAGTCGCCATGAAACTGTTCATGTTAAACCAGGTTCTTCAGCCATAGTCTTCTTGATTCGCAGCAAAATCGTTGTGTACCATTGGTCTAAGCGAGATATTGAATCGTATTCCCGAACCTAGAAGTTGATGAAAAAATTGAATTATTCAAATGTAAACAGAAATTCTGAAAAATGAAAAGCGAATAAATGTCCAAGAATAACAAAAAACACACAGAAATTAAGACAGATCATTCAAAACAGTGGAGTCACTGCGTGCACAAGAGGAGATAAAACCGAAAAGAAACATTTCAAAACACTGCAATTTTTCAATAAGAATACATTAATTAATCAAGAAAACCACAGCGCCTGAAATCTCTACACTGTTATGAAGAAAATAAGAAAAAAACACACAAAATTAACAAAAAACCTATGTAAAAATAATGTTAAAATTTCAATGAAAATTAATAGCTGAAATGTAAGTGCATATAGCGATCATGATTTTATCGGGCCAGTACTAATAGATAAAATTAAGATTCTTTCGCAGTTTCATTACAAAGAAAGAATAACATAATAACGAAAATTTAGATTAAGAACAAAATAAGAACAATTCCAGGCTGAAATTATTTTAAAACAAGCAAAATTGAAACTCGGTGAAGTACACTATCAATTTTTTTTCTTCACGAGGCATCCAAGAAGGAAAAACTTAACTTCCTAGATTGTCAAATACACCTTTCAGTTGTATAACATAATGTCTTTCCCCGACAAATAACGGCAAATATTCTCTTGAAAGAAAAGTTGTAAATATTCTCTCGCTAATTCAGGGGAAGCTATCGTGAAACTCATCGTACGATTGAAATTGATTGGTAAATCGAAAAGTGCGGGATTCAAGTTGCAAACATTTCCTAAAACCTCTATTTAGTGTGTCATGTTGACGATCTGCTTGAAAATCCAAGAGCCGACACGACACAAGTTAATATGGTAAATCACCGACCACTTCTGGAAAGTGGTGTTATGCAAAACAGAATTATTCCCAAAGCCAACCATATCTTACGCAATGAGAAGACACCGATTGCAGGGCATCACATAATTTCAATTCCCATTTTTGTGGGTAATCAAATACAACATTGGATAACGCTACATCAACTAGGAAGATGCTGCCGAGTGGCAAACTCGCGAAAAGCATCGCAGAACAATTAAACGTCTACGGACATGCCATCCCCAAATCAAACTGATCGCCCCAATTGAAGCTGCACAGTCGATCAACTTTCCCGGCAAACAATAGATACACCACAGATAAAGCTGGCGATGTCGTTAAAAACTTAAAATGAATAAGACAGCGTGCAAATCAAAACTGTTCGCGAGTCAGACAATAATAGCGTCTGAAGATGTCGACAAAATATCGACTACCGAGCTCGACAAACGAACAGACAAACAGAGAAACAGAACAGACGAAGAAAGAATCAAAATACATCGACTTGCTCGAAAAGAACAGCAGATGAAATTGTAATATGAAATCCTCTAAGGATTAGAAAGGATTGCATTAGCCACGGGAAACTGTGACCTTACACAGCGTCTAGAACTCAATTCATTGTAATAAGCTTGACGGAAAACAGAGGAAAGCCGTCTGCTATAATTCTCAATTTAATTGTATACGATTGAAAGTGCTGTGTGATACATCTACTTCAAGGACAGATGTCAGATAGTAAGGAAAGAGAACAGCCCCGGCAAATGTTACCTGGCCAGGGCCGAAAAGGCAACGTGGGAATTCCAGTCATCTCGAATCGGAATGGCGTGTAAAAAAGACGTCAGCGTATATCTCGCAATCCAATCTAAACGAACAATTATTTACGTCGCTTGCGATTTCCTGCTAAGCGAATGGGTTTCATTCACGAGCGAGGTCATATCGTTGCTATTGGCAACGTGCTGTGCCTTCAAGCGAAGCCTCGACGGGGCAATGAGGTAAAGCGGTTTAAAATCAAATCATGGCGATCAGCAGGAAGAAGCTAATCCGACACATTGCATGCAACTTCAAACGGAGATTAATATCGAAGAACAAACAGTTACATCTGAAGTACAACATTTCAAAGACGAGGGAGACACTAGCAATATCTAAGTCTGTATATTATGTTCTAAGAAAAAGCAACACAGAGTGCGTGTCAGTTCGAGGCACAGGATTTGTAGCCTCGAACCAGAGTAAATATTCCCCATCGCCATGACTACGGGGACTGTCACCATAGGGACACGACATCGATCTATCGTATTGCTAGGCAACATTAGTTCCCGTGTAAACAACGCGTAAACAAACATGGATACAATCCTATCGAAAACCGCCAGGCAATTGCGGCTAGAATGATATTGGCTTGATGTCCATTTGACCCGAAGAGCCGATCATGAAAGTGCGAAGTCTCTGTCAACAATTGAACCAACAGAGCAGCACTCAAGCTGCTTAAAAGATTCGCAAGAACGTACGGTTTGTCGGGAACAGCCAAAATGACAACGGCGGGAAACATTAGAAGGATGTTGCAACGCAATCTCTCAGATTGTAAAAACCGATCAACAATAAAAATGAAACTCTAAGGCAGAGCGTTCGTTATACAAAGCGAATTCAGATAAATATCAATTGAGATTACTCACGATTTGCTTCGACTAGTCAAAACAATCAATGGGCAATCGAAAAAGCACCCTTTGAAATGATTTTCAATGCTAAACGTTGCGAAAGGTAAAGTGTAATAAATGCTACTTTGATTCGAAACAAAGCGATAACTACGATTGCTGTTTCCCGAGGTGTGGCTGAGCGATCAAGCAGATAGCAGACATCAACCCACGAAACAGGGTCACAAGAAATAAAGTAATAAAAAGCTGACATCTAGATCATCCTAAAGCTGTAGGAAAAATGTAACAGAAAGGGCAGCAGACAATACAATGGCGAATCCGTGATCATCCAATGGGTGCAGCTAAGGTCGAAACACGAAAACATGATCAAATAAGGCCACAGCCGAGGGCAAAAATGTCGCCGAAGGCTAAAATGTGCTTCGTTTTTGGATGATTTCAGCCTCAAAATGTTCTTAGTTTGTTCTTAATAATTAACATGAGATTTCCTGTCGTTATTTTGAAGTACAGTAAAATAGATTCAAGCTACTACATGTAAAAAATGAATAAATTTAACGAATAAATTACTTTGATAAATTTAATCGATTCTAAAATTATAATTTTGATTGGAATTGTACTACAGCAACTTCAGTCTCAGGAGTCTTATTGAAACATGTAAACGAAATGATATGGATTGTGACGCAGGCTAAAACAAGAAACGAGAATACTTTTCAGCTTGAAATGACTAAAAAAATAAGAACATTGAGCCAAATTTGACTGGTTCTTGTTCAAAAAGGGTTCTTCTGGTGGGAAAGCGCGGGGGATTTGAGGTTCTTGCAATACGATATGCCGTCATCCCTGAGCTGTTTACAGCGTTACAGATCGAAACAGGGACAAACGCAGCTAGTTCAAAGCATGACAAAAGTTTGTCATTCAAAAAAAAATTACACAAGAGAGGAGAAAATCAGCGTGAGTGACTGCGGAAGCTGATGTATCTCTTGCTGTTCTTGTGAACGTAGCGTTCTTTCATTGAAGGAAAACTTTCCTTGCCCTCCAGAGCTTGAATGCCCTTCCTGGTTGCTAGTTACAATTCACTAGAACATGATCAAGATTGAAGGGCCAAAGGCGGCCAGTTTGCTCGTAGAAATTATCAATGTGACGTCACTTGGGATAGATGCCTTGATTGTGTGTTGAGTTGTCAGCCGCGTCTGACCGTGATTTATGGCGTAGTTTATAAAGTAAGTGCATTAAGAGGAAGAGGGACGGCCTCTTCATGTAGAGGACCGTCTATATTATTATGCCTTGATTACATTTTTAAATTAATTACCGTTTCCAAAAGACTACCGGAAACACAATTATGAATCATTGTGACACTAATAATGAGCATGTCATCATTAGGATTGTCGAAATACCGAATTCCCTAAGGCAATTTTATGACATGTCCTTTTTATTCCAATTCAAATGAATTAATTCGGCAAGTACCAATAATTGCCAAGCATAGCACTTACATTAAGCCTATACAAACTCATTGACAGTATTACGACTAGCTTAGCTTAAATGAAACAAAAATACAAAAACTGCAATACAACGCTTAAAGTATATCCCGATCAAAGGCACAACAATACAAACGTGTTGTTGCTTGTATTTCAACCTGTCATATGCGACCACCTGTCCTAAGAGACCACTTTTATTCGTCCTTTTGGTGGGCGTAAACGAAAGGTTACACTGGATTGAACAGCAGTTGGTTAGCATTAATGCTAAGCTGGAGAGATGCTTCGAGACGAACAGGTGATAGAAAACAGTGTCAACAGTATTGCGAAGGAGAAAAGTCTTACCGCTTCAGTGAAAGCATCAACATTCTCTTGTTCGACAGCATCACAGAGTGCCTGCATATGAACAAGAAAAAACGTGCTGTAACTGATCTTTTCGGAATGACGCACGACAATATTGTGAACAACAATAAAATTATACCTTAACAAGTTTGTATTCTCTTGAATCTTCAAAAGCAGGATACATTTGGGAGTATCTCTCGAGAGCACGCTGAGCCTCTAAGACATCAACGCACATGCGACAAAGTAGAGCACGGAAAAAGTAATCCTTGGCGCTGTATTTCAAAAGAGGACTTTCCAATGAGTTTGCAGCAATCTGAAACAAAAACAAGGGAAAGATTAACTCCTGTCCTGCTATTGACGTATATGTACGTTTTTGAAGCAAGTCAAAAGTAGCAACATAAAACCAATCAGAAAGCTAGTCCCTAGCAATAAGCCAATGGGCAATCTATAAAGCGATTTCAAGTCTTCATTTAACTAGTTTTGTAAGCAGGACAAGGGTTAAATTAAGGTTTCAGAAGGCAAATTTTTTCAAGTTGTGTTTTAAATCCATGGAACTCATTACCGGAAGAAGCTGCACATTCTTCCAACTTGAATTATCTTAAAATACATCTATCTATCGTAGATCTTTCAAAATTTGTATTTATGTTGTATGAATTTTTGCTTGTCTGTTCAAAACCCGGCACCTGCTGCTCATTACCTTCAACAAAATTTCTGGACTCTGGAAATCAAAAATGCTCTGGTTGTGAATGATTCTGGGAACACAGTGACTAGCGCCAACACTTGAACCAGGTCAAGGTTGAATAGTACAAATTGATGCACAATCTAAGGGCAGTGGTTGTGAACAGGTCATCTCCAAGCCGAGCTATGTTCTGCAAATTAGACGAAACTATCGCTGTGGAATGGGCATCTCCAATTTGTTGTGCCTGCCTTTGCAAACCGTTGCTCTCCATTGGTTCGAAAGGATAGATTTAAGTCTCTTGGGAGTCATATCTGACATAACAAACAATGCAAAGCATACGACACTGGCCAACACTGCGTAACAGCTTGGACCAGCTAGTTCTCAGATAAAATGGGGGTTTACCTCCTCGTAGATGTTGATTGCTTTCTGATAATCCTCTTGCTGAGCAGAAAAATGTGCTACTTTCAGCAAACATTTGTTAGCAGAACTACGAGAGAGCATAACAAGAAAGAGAGAATCAGAAGAAGGTTTCATTGAAAACCACAGAAATGCAGCTACAGATCCTTTCAATAAGATGATCTTAATAATAAGATGAAATTACCCCTTAACCCTGTGGTTTTTGCACATTTAATGTACTAACTCTTCCTTGTTGGGAAAAAGATGTATTGTGCTTAAAACCTGTCTGCTAAATTAGCAACTATAATGGGCTTCTGTGCCACACACACCTTCCAACAACCCACTTTAGGAAGCAAGTTCTGTGTACAGCAATCTATCAACTTTTTAATCTGTAAGAGTTTTGCATCTCATGCTTTGCTACGTGAATTTCTGCCTGCTAAATTTGGCAATAGCAGAACATTCCAGCAAGAATAAACTGTGTGAAAAAGGACTGTGAATCTTTAAAACAGCGCCGATAAAAATATATACCCTTTGAAATGTGCAAAACTGGCTACCTGCTGGACTCTTCGCCTTTGTAATAATCAGCTGCTTGTTCGTAACTTTCCATGGCCTGAAAGAAGTAGACATATACAGTCAAACCTGTATTAGCGGCCACCTTTAGAGAGCAGCCACCTGTGCATAAAGGCCACTCTTCATAACCACAAAATGAACATATAGAAATCGACCTGGACAGATAGGCCATCTGTCTATAAAGGTCATTTTTCTTCAGAGCCAAAGGTGACCATTATAGACAGGTTTCACTGTATTTTATTTATCTCCCAAATAAAAAATTAACGAAATGGTACAATTTATCTGTCCTAGGTGAGCACCCGTGCCAAGATACCCTTTTCATTGTTTCCTTGAGCTGATGTGATCCCATGGTGGAACAAATTTCTTGATAATGTTGTCACAGTGGCGAGATTGTCTTGTTTCAATTAAGTGTCGTCTAGACAAACAAAATCTCGTAAAAATGTAAACTGTTATAGGCTGTGAGCTAATAAACAGTTATTGCATGGTTTTCTTTGTGATATGGCCTGATATCACCAGGAGAAGCAGTTTAGGAGACTCAAAAAGGCGTCCCATAGGCAATTGGTTTTTAGCATTTCGACGCTGATGTTTAGTTTACTTATCCTGTAGTGTAAATTGACAAGAAATCACGTCAAACCAAAAACAACCCTATTTGATGTTCTTACATTACAGAGCTCAAATCAACACATGTTAAGGATAATTATGATAACACTGGATCAATGTGCATCTGAACCTGGAACAGTAACTTACCTTGCCAATATCCAACAAAGCAGTTTCATATAATTCAGCAATAGATACATGGTGCTTGGCGGCCATTGTGAAACGCCCCTGTAAACAAAACCATTGGCCGTCATGAATAATCAAGAAAGACTGGAAATTTGGCAATTCATATCAAGCAAAGTATTAGATATCACACAAGAAAGTAAGGCAGACACATGTAAAGTCGATCGGCGATTCCGGTCATCAGCATTGCCTCAAGTACCATAGATTCGCTATCCATGAGATTCTCATCTCCGATTCACAGTTTGATAGAACCAGGAGCGTCTTGGAGACGTATCAGACACGGGAGCTAGCCAACGGTCCTGATTCCTGCTGCCTTGAGCATAATTGCTTGCACTCCTCATAGAGGCTACCAACAAGAGATTACCAGACTGGGTTAAACCTGGCCTGTATGTAACCTATTGTCATTACATCTTGTTGTCTGCATAATCCGGCTATTCAGAAGGACATTCATGAAGGGTCAGGATGTCACAAAGCTTAAACTTTCCGACCGTAGTTGTTTAAAAAAACTTCAAAATATATATGAAGATTCAAGAATTGTGACATCTGTTGGATCAGGGGACAGTGATCATAACCATACTTTAATAAATTTTTCGGCCAAATAACCATTTTATTTTAGTTGAATTTAATGGAGTTTTATACTTTTCCTTTTCTGGCTAGAATAAATGATTGGCTTGATTAAAAGGTAGTTAACAGACAATATCACGCTAACTCAAAGCAATGTGCCTTGATAAAAAAGGTAGATAACTAACACTGCCGATTTAATCAGCTCCTTGCGTGCCCCTAAACAGGACGCACTACCTGCTTGCAAAATGTTTTAACGAACAAAATGGATTATAAAATTATTGATACATTATTCGCATCAAATGGTGTTTGTATACCCAATGAAAATATAGCCGGTGTGCGTGCAGTACAAAATCATTTTGCGTAAATATTTCCACTTTGCACAAAAGCGACATACACTGCGCTACCAAACATTACTTGAAATACCTCAATAAATTTCACTTTCCAGTGATCTTTGCTAACATGATTTTTATGAGTCATAAATGAAAATATTTGCTCGTCTACTTACCATATCAGTAAACAGTTCAATCGCATGTTGTAGACACTCGATGGCCACTAACAAGAATAAAATGGTAGCGAAAGTCAAATTTTACAAAATGATCTGCATAGGATGGTGATGAAATGATGTTAAAATATTGGTCAAATGGAAGCATTGACAGGCAAGCACATTTACACTATATGCAAGGACCAAAATAATGTACAAAACACTCTGATGTTTATATAATTAAGGGCATGCTTGACCACGATGAAAGGAATGCCATGTATGTATGTAAGTATGCCTGTATGTTTGTTTATTGCTTCTTCAATAGCCATGTGCAGTTTCTAATATTAAATAGCCAAAAATAAGTGTTTTGTAAGGTCTGCTTCAGTTGTAATCAAGCTGAGAGTAGCTTACCTATGTATGAATTGGAGGGCCTAAAGCACATGCTTAATTGAGTAATGTGACAATGATTTTTCTGGATAATGTGGCTTTGCAGCAGTGCATTCATACATAGTCACATCAATAAACGTTTACCCAATATACCCTTGCATAACAATCAGTCTTCACTTACTCTGCGAGTCTCCTTTCTTATGACAGTTGGCCGCTTCAACGTAATTCGTGGCAGCATTGTGTTTACTTTGCAAACGATTCATGTGAAGTTTGGCTGCCTCTGAGAATGCATTTCCAGCAGCTTTAAATTAAACAAAAAAACATGCAATCACACTGTGGTCAGTCACCTCACGGCCAGATAGACAGAAAGTCTGCTGCACACAGTCCAAACAGATCATAATCATAACACAATAGCTAGTATTGAATTATTTAATAAACATTGTTACCTTTCACATCAGCATCTTTTTAAGTGTAGCATTAGGCTGCCCAAAAGATCAGATATCAGACTGCAGTTTATAATGTATAGTTGTATACTGTCCATTGCCGTAGAAAGTAAGGCCTCTTCATTGCAAACACACTCAACCAAACCTCTTGTAGTATTAACCCTTGTCCTGCTCATAAAACTAGTTAAATGAAGACTTGAAGTCGCTTTATCGATTGCTGATTGGTTGATCGCTAGAGACTAACTATGTGATTGGTTATATGTTGCTACTTTTGAATTGTTTCGAAAACGTGTATACACGTCAATAGCAGGACAAGGGTTAACAATTCAAAGCAAGGATTCCAGGATACAGACATTTCTTGTAGACGATGTCAATTGATAGTACATTTTTCAATTTGTTTGCAGAAATTTGTCTACTTGGCAAGAGCAAGGCAGAAGCTGCATTGCATCGACTGTGCAACTTATATTCAAATCTCACCTGTCCATTTCTTTGCCATTTTGAATGAATTCCCGGCGCTGACATAGTACTCAGCAGCTTCTTCAAGCTTCGATTGCCCACTGAAAACAAGTATAAACCTACAATGAGATCAGGCAATGCGGATCGGGGAAAAAGGGGCAGGGGATCCCAATCCCCAAACTTGTTCATCAGAGGTGTGAAATCGTCGCAACATCAGTCCTTGTGTTACTTCAATTAGATCTATCCGACAATGCCAGACAAATATGCACCCCACATTCTATTTGAGACCAGCTCTCAGAGTATGGCATTTCTCGCCGAGATCTCAGGGGCGGCAGAGCCCGAAATGTTTAGAGGCAGGGATACAATTGCAACAAAATATCACTGGGGACATATTCCTCCAAGGCAAAAATAAAATAAAATAAAACTGCAAAATTAATCCCATATGGAGGATGCCGATCTTGTCTTTCTATGTCGAAAATGTTTGACCTACACCAGGGGCGCCATATTGCCAGCAAAATACCGGACTGGAATTTATGCACTGCACGGCGGATATCTCCGCCGCGCAAATCTGGCCTGCTGAATCCGCAGCCGTGCAGATTCTAAGAATTGAGCTCAGCTGCAGACATTTTCATAAGAAAAACAGTCTATGTCCGCGCATTACTCACTGTAACTCTGTTATTGAAGCTGATAACTGCGGCCGGACCGCGCATTTCTGTCACATCAACGAGAGGCCAACCGCGCAAAATATTTTGGAAAATTTTCTCCACCGCGCAAAATACAAAGATTCGATCCAGTCTGGGCAAAATAGAGATATATCGGGGGCTGCAGTGCCATACTCTGCAAAGTGCGGTGGATTTGAGATCTCTTAGGATTTGACATTTGATTTAGCTAAATTGATAGGAATAAGTCACTTGGATAACGACAAGCATAATCGAACTGTTTAACCGTGCAATAATAGTGATGATGTCATCGACCAACAACGTCAACAAGACCAACCAAGTAAAGCCATTTTATCATGAAATTAGAAATGTAGAGCTCGCTAAAACGTTAAAAGTCTACACGGACACTAGCTTATTAGCAAACACATCAAAACAAAATGGTCAGCAACACAATCAGAAACTGAATTTCACGGCAAGTAGCGTTAGTGTCCTATTGTTCAACTCCCAGGTCAATCACAGAACAAACGAAGACCCGAAATTACAAGAAAATATAAAATATTTTCCAGCAGAACCATTCTTACCCAAATAAACCACCAAAGAATCCTTCTGATGACTTTATTTTCTTCTCTGCTTCGGCCATATATTCATTTCCTTTCTGTTCACTCGACATATTTGCAAGATTTTGAGATCACTTCGTCCACAAAAGAACAAATTTCATCTGACGACCATGTTTGAGTTGTAATCACACGCCTCGTATCTATTCATCATAGCCTCGATTTTGTAAACATTGAGTCTCATTATGGTACATAATACTGCAAACGAGGCAAACCATGTAATGCAAAAAGGCGCGAAATAATGTTAGAGCAGCAACTTTGATTACTGTTGCTATGGTTTGAGCACGCTGTGAGTATTTTAACCAACTCGGACGTCATTTCAGAATTGGTTGCCAAGCTTGTTTTACCAAAAATGGGGGTAAGAAGCTTGTTGTTTATTATTAATGTAATTTTTATTTAATTGCATGTCGTATTTTTAGTAAATTCCCCCCTGTAAGGATGTAAAAGTCTGCTGCTACTGTCAGGCGCGGCGGATCCGGGGGGGACAGGGGGGTCACGACCCCCTCAACATTTTCACTGGAGGGGTCAGCAGTACTATCAACCCCTCCATCTTTTGTCTTACTGCTGCGAACGATGTATTTAACTATTCATATGAGCTTGTGAATGCAGGCATGCAGCAACCATCTTATGCAGTGTCTGCTGTCAGGAAATAATGAAGTTTGCTCCTATTTTAACGATCAAACATGAAATCGATAGGAAAGTACATCGTCATTGCTAGAAAC
>OFHS01001227.1:7545-29985 GCA_900245855.1 Calvadosia cruxmelitensis
TTACATTTGTTGTTAGTTATAACTATGTAGTGAACTACAAAAAGAAGATAAAATATAATTATATAGATAGTAGGCTTACTGTTTCTTCTTTTCGTTAAGCCAAAGGAATCCTGTTGTTTAACATGTTATTTATCTTTTTGCAGAGTGCTGTTCTGCGCTGCAGTAACTAACCTGGCTGAGCTGATTGGCTTACGACCTGACCTGGCTGGTCTCACAAAGGTGTTGTACTTCCATGAAAACCAACTGGTTTATCCAATCCGTGAGGTGAAAGACAGAGACTTCCAGCTTGGTTTCAACCAGATAATCTCATGGTAGGCCGATTCCAATAGGTTCATCAGAGACACAAACGCAGTGCTCATGTGTTTGACGCCTCACCGCTAGGGTTGCCAGACGTCCCTTATTTCCCGGAATCGTTCCGTATTTATATGCCATACAGTGCCAAATTTAGATGACTTTGTTAGACATTTCTGTCCGACTTTGCAAATGTTCCGTATTTTTCCTCTGTGGTCTGGTAACCCTACTCACCGCTCATTAGTCAGATTGTTTGCCTTTTGGCACAGTCTACCCTGTATAGTTCAATATAAATGTAGTATTATATGACCTAATTGCTCTAGTTTGGTAGGGATGATGACGCTCAAGTCCCGTCATTTGTCCTCTTTCTATTTCTGATATCTGCAATTTGAAAAGCAATTTGACCGTTTGCTGTATAATTGCAATGCCTATCTCTGACAGGATTACATATGATAAATACGATGTCTGTATTTCTTGCAGTTTGGCAGCAGACAAAGTCGTGTTTAATTCCTGTTATAACATGGAATCGTTCCTCTCTTCCATCAATACATTTGTTAATATCATGCCAGACTACAAACCAAAACAATTGGTTGCTGCAATCAAGCCGAAATGCCAGGTCCTTTATTTCCCCATTAATTTGGACGTGATTGGTCTCCTTCCTTGTCACCACAAACAAGGCCCATTGCACATTGTATGGGCACACCGCTGGTAGGCTATATGGTTTTCTTATGTAAACATGTTGTAACCTCTGCAAAATCAATTATGTTTATACAAAATAGACACATGTTAATTGTGTTGCTACAGTGAAACCGGTCTATAACGGTCACCTCTGGGAACTGTGAAAAATGACCTTTAAAGACAGGTGACCTTTCTGTCCAGGTTGATTTCTATAGAAAGTGTCATTTTGGGGAATTTGGGGTTATGAATAGTGGCCTTTATACGCAGGTGGCTGCTCTATAGAGGTAGCTGCTAATACAGGTTTGACTGCACAGATCGCTTGTACGTCCTTCCTGGACTGAATTGTATTACAAAGAATTTGCATTACCTCATTCTCCGTTAGATCTGCTTACGCTCCTGACTGTCCTTTTGTTTACAATTTAAGTTACTTGTCTTTTTCTGTTTTCTTTTCATTAAGCACTTATCAACACAAAGCATGCTTCAGATGGTTTAGGTTTCCCCAAATTTATAACTAACAATTAAATCAAAAATAAATTAATTAGTGAAATAAAACTTAGTTGAATTTTGATTGTAATTCTACAAAGTGGTTGATATTGAGTGCTAACGAGCATGCTAGTTCTTATTGTAACTAAGGTGGCTTCCATTTCCAGGGAGCATGACAAGAATCCCGAGGGTTTTTTCCACATTCTATATGAATTGCAAGAGGCAGGATGTTTATTCCGAGTGTCAGTGCTTGGCCAACAATTCTCTACTCAACCAGGTATTTGCATATGATGCTGTCTTTAGTGCCATGAGGTACTTGCTACTGAGGCTGCTTCAAATGATAGCGGACTAACAAAGTTGTGAAGAGCTTGCTAAAGTCTGTTCGCTAATTATGTTGCAAACAAAATGTTTCCGTCGGTTTTAGTTTTGAGACTACTTTATTCTAAAATTAATTTTAGTTTTAGTGAGTACATTTTGATTAGCTTAGCTGGTCTAGCTAACTTTGTCGTTGGCTCGTTAAATAAATCTGATAATAATGAACATTGAAACCAGTTGCATGTTGGCCTTTATAAGCACTGGTATTGATTTTAATAATAATATGAGTGACGGTTTGATGACCAAACTAATAATGCTGAAATAGAATCATACTACAGTCAAACCTGTATTAGCGGTCACCTCTATAGAGCAGCCACATGTGTATAAAGGCCATTCTTCGTAACCCCTAAGTGACACTTTCTATAGAAATCAACCTGGACAGAAAGGCTGCCTGTCTATAAAGGTCATTCTCCTCAGGTCCCACAAAAGATGACTTCACTTTCATAACAAGGGAGCTGGGGCATGGTTCTGCCTTTGTCGGTTCAACCAGACTTGTAGACCATGATGTTGAAAACGTGCTTGCAGCTAGGAATTAAGACAAATATGTTGGCACAGGTTATATGGAAGCATCTTGAGAGTACCTTCATGTTGCACGGCGATATAATTAACTGTATAATTCAATGTTCCACTCAGAGGTTGCTAATCAACGCAGCAGCCATGCTTAATTAATAATTATAGAATACTGAAGCACAATGCGTCTTTGTTTAGTTGGCACTTTTGCCATTCAGTGTGCCAATTTGATGTCACGTATGAATTGTTTTTGTAGTATAATTGTTGCTCCCTTTGCCTGCACTATTATCGCCGGCATTTCAATGGTTGCCATGGTATTGCAGCTTGAAGAACGAGTGCCAAACTGTCTATAGACAAGTCCTTGATTTCAAATGAATACAGCTCTGTTGCCTTGATTGCACATTGACTTGTTTCCAACTGGTAATTTAATTTTTCTTTCTTTCAGATGTTTTTGAGGAAGCCAAGGTGAAGTTAGAAGGGCACGTCAATGCATGGGGCTTTGTTTCTGATAAGGATGAGTTTCTGAACATCTTGAGGAATGCTGATGTTGCGGTATCAACTGCCATTCACGAGTTCTATGGTGTATCCATGTGGGTAATCCATGTAGTCCTGTTAGGCTATTACAGGCAATCACAATGCTGATGATGTCATGATGGATTCCTTGTTACTTGGTTTCAGGCTTGAAGCTGTGTGTGCCGGGTGCTACCCTCTCTGTCCCAAGAGACTGGTCTACCCTGAGATATTCCCTGGTAAATGCATTAATGTAGTCATGGTCAGCCCCCATCTGAATTATAATGTGTTGCTAAGACATCATGATAAGTGGGTACAGTGAAACCTGTCTATAACGGTCACCTCTGGGACCTGTGGAAAATGACCTTTATAGACAGGTGGCCTTTCTGTCTAGGTTGATTTCTATAGAAAATGTCAATTTGGGGCTATGAAGAGTGGCTTTTATACACAGGTGGCTGCTCTGTAGAGTTGGCCGTTAATACAGGTCTGACTGTACTCATAGATTTATAGCACAAATGACGGAATCAATCCCTAATTATCCACTGGTCTGAATTCCACTTTAATTGTTTTTCAGAAACATTCCTTTACAACACAGACAAGCAGCTTTTGAAGAAACTGAAATACTTTTGTAAAAACCCCAAAGCAGTGCGTGAAAAACCGCCACAGGTAAAGGAAAGTGCCATCTTGCAATGTGTACAAGTAAATTTATGCCAATAGCTGTCTTGTTTCAATTGCAAAATATTTGATCTATTTTAGATTGATGTTGAAAGATACACATGGCGTAGATTGTGTCATTCATATGAATCACTCTTAACAGACAGGAGCTGACGGAATGGCCGATATGACGAGTGAAGAGTGGAACCTTGGCAGTAAAGATTGCTCATGCGCTCTGCAAAGCAGTGATTGATAATGAGTGCTGACATGCACTGAACATACTGGTCACCGTGAACACTGTGTACTTGTAACCAGATGCATGCTAGTATCTGCTGAGCCAAATTGTGCAACAATAGAGGAGAGAGACGTCTTTCTCTAATAATGGTTCTTATCCATAGCAAAGTCATACAATGACAGACCGAGCTGCTTTGTGTCGACATGCCTGATCATGGTAATGAATACAATGTTGCTTGGTGACAGTGCTGGGTGGCATCATAATATCGTCGTGGAAACAGATGGCATTGATGGTTAGCCCATGTTGAGATCTGCTGCCATCCATCAACACGTTCAGCATCATTTCTGTACATTGGACTGGAGTTGCTTTTACGTCTATTCCAAATCAGGGAGGTCTGTTGACAAAGCAAAGCATACAACTCATTAGCCAATGGGCAGTGCTTGTCGTATTTGCCTGCAACTGAAATATGACGGAAGGACCATCAGAGTGGTTCGATTTGATTGCAATCCATACCATCATCATCGCTGTCATCTTCCATTGGAGGTGCATTAGCAGGGTCGAAGTCCTAAAGACAACAAACAAGGATTGCATTTAAAAACATGTTTGCTTGTCAGTTAAATCGTTTACTAGCGCTATGTAACTACAATGCAGAACGTGTTCTCTTGGACTACTGTATAACATGTTGCTATTCAACTTGCAAGTCAATGGACCATCATTATCATTTATTCAGAATCACATTAAGTCGTGACACTTGATGACAATGTAGCAGACAGACAGACACCTACCCCCATTCCCATTCCCATGCCGCCACCGCCGCCCATTTGTTTCATCATCTAAATGGAAAGAAGAAAGCAAATGTAATCGTGAGGCGTGCTGGTGAACTTTCCATCTACCATAACTGCCGCTCTCAGGCAGGAGGACCAGAAACCAGAGGCAGTCAACATGATACTTACATCTTCTAAATTTGCATCTGGCATTTCATCAACATCAGAATCGTCCTCGTCTTTCCACCGGTTGAAGTCCACTTTCAGGTATTTAGGCTTTGGTGTGAAAGGACAAATTGCAGTTCAATCGTGCAGCACAATCACTTGCATTGGCTGAATGAAACAGCAATGAATTGATTTCAAACCTTCACTGGATCAATCAAGAGCCGTGGCCAGAATGGTCCCTCTTCTTTCTTTTTGAGGTCGAAAAAATATTCCCTACCGCCTTTCTTTTGTTTAGACTCCTACACGGACGGGAAGACAAGAACATTACCATGGGTCATATGTAATTAACTTGCATCCTGAGGTGCAGAATTGATTCTGAATAGCTCCAATCACAATCAGCTGTCAAGTGATTGATGTCAATCAAAGAGACATTCGCAGCACCACCTGATCTTACCTCTGGCATTATGTCCTTGTGAAATTCCAACGATACGTGATAAGGCAACTTCTCTGATCCTCCTGTGCAACTACAGAAAAGAATGTGTTACTGATAAAGGAGAAATAGAGTGTAATTTTAAATATCAACGATAATCCTCTTAGAAGGAATGACATTTCATCTCATTATAACAACGTTCCAACAATAGTGCAGGGGAAGGCATCATCATCTTTATTCCATTCGGCACAGTCATCACACCTGAACTCTAGCTTTCTCTCGTTGACAGTAATCTTTTCATCTCGGACATCTTCCACTTGTATGCTGACAAAGACACGGTCTTTCCTCTGTGCCCACATTACCATAGGATGACGCGGATCCCTGAGCAAGAAACAACAGTGACAGGTCAAGCTGGGATGTTCATAAAGTTAATAATTCAATTCTTGAATTTGCCTGTAATTTGCCAGCACCGTACAGTCCAGCAGAGATTGTTTATTTGTTTAAATATCAGTTCTTTGCTTTGACAATTCTTAGAAGGCCAGCTCAAGAAAAACTAAGTGGAAATATTATTTGGGGAGCAGCCCCCACCCCCGATGTATGCTTCTGGCCGGCAGCGCAAATGTGATACCTGCTGATATTGAGTAAGAAAAATAATGGAGGCCTACCATTCTGCACTGTCTTGGTTTTCCATGCACGGTACCTTTCTCATCATTTGGAAAGGCACATTTTCTACTTGATATGTGACATTTACTTTTTAATACCGAGATTCTAAGCCATTTTGTGTGTTTGTTATTCAAGAAGCTACTCAAGCTGAGGATAGTTTGCTGCACGAAACGGAAATTCTGTTGATTTCCCTTCAAGGGTTAAATTTACGAGGTGGATAAACTTTTGGTAGCAGTGAAGTTGTCTAACTGTCTAAAAGCTACCTCCTGTGCATCTGCATGCACACACATGATTGACAGCCTTCTCAAACAAGAGTCAGTCGTCTTGTCATACTCTTTCCGCCCTCTTTTTATGGAGCGGGGAAGGGGCTATGCCTGTACCCTTGAGTAGCCATGGAAACCTGTCTTGCGGGGCAGCTCATTTGGGGAAACGAGGCGTTTGCCCTTACTTACCCTGCTGTTTGGTTGACACTTGTCGCTTACGTTTTGCAACAGCTACTTGACGACTTTCTATTTACAGGCATTCAACATGACGTCTTCGTTCCGTTTCCGGCCTCGGAAGGGAAAACATGGCCGAAAGGCACACAAATTTAACTTAAAAGGCTTTAAAAATAAAGATTCAAGTTTAAGATTAAAATTTAAGAATTAACAATGCTCCAGCGATCGACAGCAGCGGAACGGAAGCGGAAAGAAAAAACTCTCACTCCAGGCTCGTGCCTGCCCGTATCCAAAAGGTGCCTAACGGGCCTGAGATGTCACCAGAGTTCTGGGATAGTCTAAAAGTGCCGATTTCGATATAGCTCAATTCTTCCATGAGCGACGCATTGATGGGGCGTAGCCCGTGGTTAGTGCTCGTTCCACTTGATATAGGACAGACGTCACACCTGCCCCCACCTCCTAGCATTTCAGATACCTTCACAGTCACCTTGAGTTTATACACTTTGTTAAATATATTAAATTGAATTGATCAATGTTTACTATAATTATTTATGATAATCAAACATTTCGCCTCCAAAAATTAGCATATTGTTAGGGTTGATAAGTTGACACGATATTAAATATAGTTATTATTTTAATAACCCCTACCCATTTTGATACTTGCACACATCCGCGACGTGTGCAACAGCTCATTATTTTCACCATTGAGGCTGATGGAACAATTCCAATTATGCAGAATATTTGTCAACTGCAATGAACTAAACCAACAGTCCTTCGACGCTGCACCTTCCAGAGGGTCAATGTGTCCCATTAAATAGAGGCAAGGGAGACCACATACATTCATTACTTAAAGCTGTGACGTCGCATTGTGCATGCGCTCACAAATAATGCAGAACGATCAATCAGATTGGGTTATCAAGGGGCAAGTCCAAAGTGACAACGCTCAAGATTCAATACGCGCGAAATGGGATAGGTTGGTAACTTACATGGTTTTGCTTCAGTCAGCTATGTAAAGTGCTTGGAAGTCTGGAGTAATAGTCCCTTTAGCACGCCAATGTCTGTCGGCCAAATACAGAGTCAGCATTCAGCACACAAATGAAGCACATGGAAGTTACCAGAAAAAGATCCGCGTGGGCGCCAGCCAGCACCAAGGTCAGCGGACTACAAAACCTCGTTTTCAAGAACACTTTTCCCGCCTGGATTTCAAACGAGAGCAAAGATGGCGGAAAAAACTTACTGAATGCTCAAGTCTCATTATTATTATTTTGCTGTTTAGCCTCTGTAATGCCTGATGGACGGTCATTTACTATCTATATATGTAATTAAACGACAAAGACGGCCTAACTGAAGCGTTTCAGATCATGCATAATGTCTGATATAGCTGCATTTAGTTATCCGAACTGTGGAGAGGATTCTGTCACTGTGCTCGAGCGAAACGCTAACTTGATCCATTTGCCTGGACACGGTGAAAGCTCCAATGGAGAGCGAGAGGTAGGCAATGGCTGTCAATCTAATACAGTAAACGAATGATACCTTGCTTAATAAACCATGACCACCTACCCCACGAGCCACGGCATCCGCATCCCCAATTCTGCGTCAACGTTTTTAATTGGTTCTGTAAAAAATGTTTATAGTTTAACCATTTACAGATGTCAAGTATATTATTAGGCCTATATTATTAGTACTATGCCGTGGTAGGCGACATCCCATTTATAATTTTTGTTTACAAAAGTTTTGAACCAATTGAAATGTGTCTGTTGCAGGGTGATTTTGGAAACTATGCGAGGATCAACTTAGATTCTTGTGACGATAAAGCATCCTTGCACAATCTCATTGACTTAGATGCGCCACCAGCCTTTGTCAAGGCGGAGGGAAGCAGTGGCGTGTTGCAAGCTTACTCGCAGTGGTGAGTGTATGCGTCAGTACCATGTGCCTGTGAATTTGAATATTGGATTATTTTTGACACGTTGGTCGAAGCAGCAGAAAAAGAGCTTTCACTTTCAACTTGAATGATTATTCTGGTGATGCGTATAGCCAAAGTTTTCATGCGAAGCGTGTTTTGGTTGGCCGCCTGAGCGAAAATGGCGCAAAAGTTGAATGGTCGATATTTCGCGTGTTTTAACACGTTTTTACTAATATTGCTTGAGAGTGGATTTCTTGACCTAGTCTATAAGCCTATGAAGTTTGGTCAAAATCTGCGAGGCAGGTTTTTGCGTTTTGGCATGGTATGACCCCCTTTTGGGATCTAATCAAACTTTATACAAAGCTGTCTATTTCAAGTATGAGCAGGAATTTTTGAAAACAAAAGGTTTGGTTCTCTTTATCCCAATAAATCTCATCCAACATTGCTGGATAATCGTGCATGCACATAAGGTGTATTGCAACGGAGATCGGGAGTGGCTGTGGTGTTAGGCCAGTGATATCCAAGAGCGTGTTGCGGCAGGTTGTAGCATGCTTTGTCTGAGCAAGATGACATGAATTATGACAATGCGCAAGATTAACAACCATCAGCTCAATGGTAAGATATAACAGAGATAGATTGTGTTCTTGGCCGATTGACGCATTTGATGATCATAACCCATTAAAAAAACACACTGCTGCTGCCGAAATGAAAGAGATTTAAGAGTACTCACTGGTCCATGACTACGATCATATTCATTGTCAATTGAGAAACCAATTTCAACTAAAGCTCACATCCATAACATGATACAACTAGCTTGTAACGCAGCTGCGTCCAGCGCCGTTGTTTCGCATTTGGATGGATGTTAATTAGTCCAATATAGATCACAACTCTCCATTTTAGGGGATAAGCAGCAGTATCTTCTACAAAAAGATAGTAAAATCAACTTTAAGAACATTAGCAATCATATAAATATGATCTGATGCTGCAACAGTTGGTGTTCCATTCCTTGCTTTGTTTTCTTAGCAGAAAGATGGAGAGCAAGAGTGAAAACATTTGACTTTGCATACTTTGATTCTTTTTCAATGACTTTCTCCTTTTTCAATTGCTCTTGACAGGCTTACCAATGGAACAGCTGCAACTCTCCATGAATTCATTGCATCAGATTATTGTGCAAGTGAGTTTAATTGTGTTGGATTGCTTCTTAACTGTTTCTTTTTGTGGACAGATTATTGTATTGATACCTTTGAAAAACTGCACATCAGCGCCCTGCATATGAAGATTAGTTCTTAGATTACTGCTTTTGTTGTAGATTATCCTGTTGCAAAGCAAGTGTTGAGCGGTGTGAAATCCTTGTTTGAAGCAAAGGACGATCTTTTGGCTGCAGTCAACACCAAGGTATGTCCCGTGTGCCTGCCCGGCAGTGCGTCTTTGGTTGCTTTCTGCCGTCACAGTGACATATGCAGTTGCTCATCCAGTTGTTCTTTTCAGCAGGTGAACAATATGGAATGCCTGCATCAGTATGCCTCTGTTTCAGACTGGTGAGCAATCTTGCCCATGCAATGTAACACTGCATATTCGTGCATTTCTTGTTGTTAATAATATTGTATTTTGACTGTCACGTCACAGCACACATTGTTAAACTGTTGTGGTTAGAGTGATGACGTGACTCGGTTGTCACGTGACTAGGGCGTGAGCATTAGAGCCATCACCCTTGATGATTCTGATATTATATTCTTGAAGTTGATTGAATCGGTCGTGTGTTGCTGTGTCGCATACAACTCATATTCTGCAATATTTCTTTCTCTTGGTTCCCATCTGCTCAATTGCGGGGTTCCACCGGGTACTAAATTGATGTATTCTGCTAGTAAGGGCAGCTGGGTGACGTTGTGCTTGTTCCATCTCATTGAGCAAGTCCAACTGTTTAGTAACCAGGCAGAACATACTTCATGTGTTATAGGCCTAGTCAAGGATCTATTGATGTATTTTGAAAGTGAATGAAATTAGTTTAACATTTTGCAAGAGCATGTTGCTTACCAAGTAATGCATCGTGGGTATCATATTTCCTGATGGCCCAAGAAAATCCGCAAAATAATGAAATCATGCGTGCAAGAGAGGCTGCATTGATTATTCATATTCTGTACTCTGAGCAGCCTTTTGCTTTTAATCATTTCATGTAAACCCTCTCAGAGTAGTAAATCAATCTCTTGCCACAACAATCTGTCTGATCTGTCATGTTGCTATTTGACCATTGCCCACATTCAAATGTCTAATTTATGCTCACTTTTCCAAATTGTCCTCCAATCCGACCGAATAATCGATGCATTGTAGTTGGCTTATAACTATCTTTGTCGATTCTGACGATTGTATTATGATGTCATTGTAGGGAAAGTAGTTTGGTCCGTGCTGTAGCCAGCCACTGTCATCGCCAACTTCTAGCGGTGGCGTATAAGGTGTGTTGCTAAGGTCCTTGGTCATCTATCTGTTGATTTAAGCAATGTATGTTACTATACAATTACAGCGTGTGTTATTTGGTTTTCCTCAGGATGACACCATAAAGACGTTTGGCTTTGGAAGGTTTGTTGCTCATTTGCCATTGTTGTCCTCCGTCAATAGAGCATCGGTTATCCCATTAGGCCAATAACAGCCATCATCACTTCTCTTTGAGACAACATGATGTCAAATGAAGTCATTTCAAGCAAGAAGGCATTTGTTCCATTTGAAACCCTCAATATTCAGCGAATAAAAATGTGATTGAACGCCTTCAAAAACATCAGTAATTTTATGTATATTATCATGTATCTTGATTGAAAATGCTTCAATTGCATTCCTTCTGAACCTTCTCAGCAGACATATACCAGATGGTTCTGCGTTTGGATAGGAGTATGCTATACCTGACTGAGATACAATTCCATTAATTAATCTTCTATTTCGTGATGCAACTATCTGGGTTTTTTTACGGTGGATCCTCTCGTCATTGCAGGAGCAACAACACTCCAGTGCGAGTACTAAAGGATAAATCACAGAAGGATGTGTTATGCCTTGCATGGAGGTAAACGGATTGATGTCATTTGTAACTAAAGCCTCAGACCAATGCATGAAGTAACCATGACTACCGTGTTGTCGTACCAGTGTTCATTCTGTCAATGCATAATGTTATTCATATTGGTCACTACTAGGCTTTGCAGAATTACTGATGACGTTGCAAATTGTGTTCCATTTGGTTAATCGCTGCTGGAATTCTCCGTTGTTCCTTTTGTCCCCAGGCCTCTTGCAAGCTTTTCATTGGCAGCCGGTTGCAATGAAGGCATTCAGATATGGAACATAAGTCATCATAAAGCAGCAGCAAGGTTAGCAGTCTTTCAAAGTGAAGTGTCATTTTGAAGCATCAGTCGCTGCTCCTTCTCTGTTGCTGACTGACATTAATGATTGTTTGTCACAGACCTGGCTCTGGGTCATCGCGCTTCTTGTCGGACGAAGGACATTCTCCTGTTGTGTCTTTGAGCTGGTCTCAGAATGGCAAACATCTTGCTTCAGCCTCTCCTTGTGATGGCGCCGTGATGGTTTGTTCTCATCTGAAAGACCTAATGTTTATTACTTAGTGCATTCAAGTACTGTAATGAGGCTTCTGCTTTAGGCTACTCACATCTTCCAACTGACCTTTTCACTTGAATGTGTATAGAGAAACCTCCCAGTTGCCTTATCAGTCAGTTTTCAACACTCTGAGGCATGACACCCCTTACATCCACAACGGAAATCTTTAAAACGGCAAAATACTAAATAAAAGATTGATCAACTGAACGAGACCTGAGCCGTTGTTCTCAGCTGATAATAATCTCACAGTATGTCTACATGTGTTTAATGAACTAGTGACTGGATGCCATTATAGTGTTTTACTGTGAATTTTCTCCATTCCTTCATCTAGGTATGGGATGTATCCCAAGCAACTTGCTGCAAACTTCAAAAGATTTCCGGTGGCAATGCGCTGTTGCGTTGGTCACCATGCGACACACGAATGTTGGTTGGCTCTTGTCACTCTGTCTTCAGGTTTGTCATGAACTTACAAGGAATGGTTTGGGTATTGACTTGCATAGCGCATGTGTGTCAACCACGCGTGGATGAGAGTCAGAGAACAGACAACTGAGCTCAGATAATCATCTCTTGTCCACAAATTGGTGAAACTTAAATGTAACATATCTTACAATCAGTGATAAGATTATTTGCAGAAATATAACAAAACTACATAATAGAGTCCGAAGTACTTACGACTTGTCGAGACTGACGATTTGGAAATGACACAACGAGAAACCGCACAAAACTGACTATAATATTACGATGATCATGTTACAGGCGGCTGGCATCGATTGCATAAATTAAATGATGTTGCATAATCAACAACGTCACACTGCTGCTTGGCTTTGCAATGATTGTTTTCCGGCAATCCCACAGGATTTGGAACACAACTCATTGGACAAGTGAAAAGTGGACAAACTTGAACGGCAGATGCAAAGTAACATCCTTGCAAGACCATCTTGTCGAGTTGCTCTTATAAAGCACGATAGTAGATACGTGATCTTCATCTGAGCTCTTATTTTTTGCACTAGGCTGCGTGCTGGAGTCATTGTGGTCGCGTGCTGGTGTTTGCTGTTGAAAATGAAGCAGCAATTTATTACCTGAAATTCTCTTCCGCCAACCAAGGTATCATTGTCATCACAGCTGTTGTATGTGTTGACGCTCCATTGTAAGTATGTGATGTAATGATGTTTGGTTCATTGTTTGTAGTCAACCCATCGCAAATGATGACATCTGATGTTGCCGTGAAATGCTTTGACACTGAAGCACGGGAATTCAAAACAAAGACCGGAATCACAAGGTACTGCCAAAAGGGGTTTTGTTTGGTTGATGCCATGCTGCCAAACCATTTCCTGTCATATTTCCTGAGAGTACATTTGGGAATTCTACTCAAAAACCACATCCTAATAAATGTGTCGATGTCATACATAACAAAAGGCTTCTGTCTCCCTAAGACAGTTGATATCAATACAAAATTAATTTCAAGTATTCATCTAAATTTCAACTCCTCGTCGTTTAATTGCTGACGATCGTGCATCGTCATTCTCAGCTTTTATCCCTGCTGCAGCCTCTGTAAATGTGGTTCAGTTGCTGCTCTGAAGATTCACAGAAACACTCATCATTGCAGTGCAAGCATTGTGTGACCAGGGCAAGTAGGCCTACAAGTCCCGATCTCATATTGACAATTGAAAAGCAAACTTAATCAAGGCATGCACCAGCACTGGACATACGTCAATGATCTATGTCAATGATGAGTTGACCATCTCAATCAGTTGCTTCGTGTTTCAATGCAGGATTGGTGGACTGATCAAGGAGATGACGTGGGATGCATCAAGCAGTCGGCTGGCAGTGTCGTTTGTTGGTAATTGACAGTTACACGCATTGCTATGGTAACCATGACTAGTACAGTTATTGGTTCCTCCATTAATCTAGTTTCAAGTGATTCTGTTGTCTCCATTTAGATCATGGCAAATCTGTTCAGCCAGTCGTTGCTCTCTTTCGGACACAAATAGACCCCATTTTCGAGATGACGCCGTCGTGAGTACCTCGAATGCTATCTATTGTCTAGATGACTCATGGTTGAATTCATTTATAAGTCTGATTGATATCGTTCTCTTTCTATTGCTGCAGTGGTTTTATAGTTGATGCTGGCTGCCGACCGCAAGCGATGACATTCCTGAATGATTTTGCTGGTGGTGCACTGTTGTCAGTGGTAGGTGCCATCTTACAGCCCGTGTAGGCGTGTACACACTTGAATGAATTTAAATTATTTCCAAGCCCTCATATTCAACCGTACAAATCAATGTAAGAACATGCAACAGTTACGTCGTACGTTGACAGTATCCCTTGATGTAAAATCATGTAATATTTACACTGCTACTCTTAACTATTGATGAAAACATCTCACTGAGATCAACATTGCTTATTATACAATTTAAAAGCTGTTTTCAGTGACATGGTTAAAACTGTCCAAATTCCATTCTGTTGTGCGACCATCCCTACAGTTGTATCCATCGCATCGACATGAATTCTCATATCATCACTGGCTTTATTGTTTACTCTGTCAGCGTGCTTTAGCAACGGTTGACTTGTGATGTTGTCTCTCTGTTTGCATTCAGTGTTGGTCAAATGGTTACCTGGCAACTGTTCCCCTTTATTTTAATAACACGTTGACAACGTCAAAGTGGAGCAGTGACAATGCAGAGCAACAGGACGCATGGACATCCCCATCGCAGCATCCAACAATGCAGCCGTCAGACACAATGACCATATTAGGAGACAACTTCAATCAAAAGAATCTATTAAGTGTAGAATAATCCAAATTTATTGAGAGGTCAGACATTTGATGTAATTTACACGCGAAGATATTGTCGAGATGACCAAAGCAAAGCCAGTTACAGAGCAGTTCACGTTTGTGTTGTGATGGCCACGATGACAATTCCACAGGGTATTTACCGACGCTGAGTTTTGCCTTGCTTCCGTTTCCCAGAGAACAGATGTTTCGGCATCTTAACATGAATGTGTCGATCTGCTTCACCTGAAAGTGGACAAACAGCAACGCTGAAAACAGATGTGGCATTCACCAGTGAAATGTTCACAGAGTAAACATTGACATTTGAGACAGGTGGCAACCAATGCCATAATGTAAGGGAAATATGACCCTGCAGCTAGAAAATCAACAGTAGATGGTTTCACAGTTACAGAATTCCCTGCATCTTATATCCTGGACTGATTCAACACTTCTTAGTGAAGTACCAGTATAGCAATGGCTAAACTTAATTTCAGCGGAAATGGCAGCATGGTGACAAAACACACCATTGAAACACAGGTACAGCTGAATTTTGGATATGGTGCGTCCCTCAACATTACTGAAGAGCAGTGCAGGGACTGCAGGCGAGATCTTCCGATGTTGAATTTGGAAACAGAAACTTATGGATCGGCGACAATTTGTCATCCTTGCATTTAAACCTCTAATCTCAACGTGACTATTCTGTCCTAGCATTCAACCATTCCAATCTCAATCCATTTCAAACTAATGCAATATTAAGATTTGACTGTTGTCTGACATGGTCATCTGCTGTCAAACATAAGCACGTGCCATACCTGCTCGTCCGACTTGATTGATCTTGCGTTGCGCCACTTTAGTCATCTTTCTAACCTTCATTCGTTTCTGTTGAGATTCAATGACAAAGGGCTTTACCAATGTTCAAAGCAACATAAAGCAATGCCTCAACAAGTACAAAATATATCACTTTAATTTTCCTATGCAATAGTGCAATGAGCAATTGAAAAAATACTAACATAATCATTATGTTAGTTGAATATAGTTAGTTAACATATTATGTTTGCAAACAATTCTACGGCAATTGTTTGAAAACTAACAGTGCCACAGATGGTGCCTAGAATGAGGACTGCAGCATGTCGTATTTGGGTACTTTTCTAATGTACAGTTTTGTCAACCATCCTTTCAGACACAATTGATAAATCAACCACTTTATTGGATGCGGACAAGCTCCTAAGAATATAAGGTGGTGATCTATTAAACCACGTGACAATGGTAGTCGTACCTCAGGGGTGGGAAAACTAGAGGCATCTCGGGGTGCTTTGACGCTGTGTGACCTTGAGGCACTCCTCTGTGCACTGGCCTCCAGCTTCCGCTTACGCAGCTGCCGTGACTTGGACCGTCTCGTTTGGGGCTTGTCATCAGTTTCCTGCAAACCACAAGCACAAATAATGAAACAGAGCACAAAATGATGACAATGATAGTGTCAGGGAACAGCCAACAGTATGTATGACCAGCTTACCATTGTTTCATCGTCATTTGAGTTGAACTCCACGTCATCTGATGCTGACTTGACTTGAGGTTGACCAAATTTGGCAACCTGGGCAAGAGGCACAACAACGTCAAATGGTAAGCTGTAACACATGCATTTCCAGGCATCATCAAGGCTACTAATACACTTGCTGTTCACATTTTCAAGCAAGGGTACAAAGTCTGCTAGCAGTATGTTACCCTTAACGATGCCTTCCGTGGCAATACTGATGTGTTCTTGCCCTTGCTTTCGCGGTGCTCGGCAACAATCATCTTCTTTTGCTTTCGAATCCTGTTGGAGAGTTACAGCGATGTAGACATTGAGTGTGTCTATTGCAACAACAACAACACAACCACTCGCAAGTAAATGAACACAACAATGCACAAGACATGAACCAGATTACCTCATTGCTGTCTGATGAACTTGCTCCTCTTCTGAATCAAGTTCCTCCTGGAAGTTGAGAAAACAAATGTTCAACCTGACGTGCAAACAATGGAAACTCTGATTGCAAAATTGGAGGCAATGCAAATGTCTTCATTTCTCCTCCTTAGTGACGCCAAAATGCCACAATCGTCTTCCTCGCATTCTCCTCTTTCACAGTCTTTAAAGAAACTAATTGGTGTTCTCTTCTAACGCCGCATTCAACGCTGCCCTCTTATTTCTAGTCATGTTCATTTGACAAATTCATCACCTAAATTGATGTCAATTGTATGTAAGCAACAGCATGCAAAAGAGTAGCAGCTATCCTGTCAGTTTACTCATACTTCCTGGTTACTTTGCCAGGGTCTTGCTCTGCCTTGATCACACTTTCCCAACTGCCTGACAATTGTTTGCATCGCAAGTCTGCTAATTACAAATTACAGCTACTCCTCATTAGTATTTTACATTATATTGCCATTTGCAAACTCACAGTAACACTGTAGCAATGATTTTGCAGCACTAACCATTTTGTGACCACTAAAGTAGTTCACTAAAGGCCATGTACAAACCTCGTCAGAATTGTATGTGCCAGCTGCTTCTCTCAGCTCTTCCTCTCGTTCTAACTCTTCTAGCTTGGCCATGATGTCAGGGTCAATGAAATCTGAGATGTTCTTTCCGTGCATGATTTCAGGGATAGAATCATACTTCTCACCATCAGGCACAAGATACAACTTCTTGTCGTTGAATTTATAGTCTTCCCCAAGCTCTTTCTCATAGTCCCTAGCCAGCTTTCTTCGTGGACGCTCCACATTCATGCCTTGTCCTCGCAATTTTACAGCTGCAGGGATGCAAACTGGCCTTTCCTTTCCATCCCGTGGCGCTGGCATGGCAACGTGCAGCCGATTGACTATGTCATTCATCTTCTTACTCTTCATTTTCACTTCAACGCGCTGTGCTAGCAAACGCTCACAGGCTTCCTCTTTGACGGCCATGACACCTTCCTCGCTTATGGTGCTCATCGGGATCACAGCAATCCCTAAAGACACCCAAATCACAAGCGGCAATCAAGATACACGTGAATGAGACAGATGAAGCAAAATGCAAAAACACCAACATGCAGCAAGCACAGTTCAGCACACCTTCATCTTGGAATGTCTTGAACAACTCCTGTTTCTCTTCTGGCAAGCTGTCCAATGTTGCGATATCAACCTTATTCAAACAAATAATGAGTGGCTTATTTGTGAACAATGGTCTGATGTTATTGAACAACTCCACTTGCTCTTCTAGTGACTGGTTGCATTGCTCGGAGATGTCCATGACGTACAAGACGGCGGCGCGCAAATGTGCCAGCGCTGTGATAGCCTGCATTTCAATTGTATTGCGTTCTTCAAGAGAATGATCGAGGATGCCAGGTGTGTCAACAACCTAAACATTGAAACGAGTAGCGTAATCATTTTCAATCAACAGACAGAGACTATCCGGTTGACATTCTAACTCTGATGAAGCCCACCTGCCATCGTAGGTACTTGTAGTCCATGTGGCCAACAAACAATGATTTTGTTGTGAATGCATACGGCTGCACTTCTACGTCCGCACGAGTGACCTTTCGAAAAGAGACAGATATAGCATCAGAAGGGTTTCAAGAATGGATTGGTCTTATGTCAGCTGTGGTATGTAACACTCCGAAAACCATTGAATTCGATAAGCAAACACATAATTTTAAGACAGTTGATACAAAATTATTTTGCTGATTTGCTCAATTCAAACAAAAACCTTCATTAGCCTGGCATACAAAGCAGCAGATGAGAAATTCAGGCACAGTAGCCTACAGCACGTGGTTTTTCTCATTCATTGGGTGGCAAAATGCAAATTGGTTGAGATATTAATATCACTTCAGTCTGAGAACCAAGCTCTGTCAGAATCAACAATTTTAACCCCCTTAATATCACAACGTGTTTATTGTCGTCATTTGTAACTGGAAAACCATAGTAGTTAATAATGCGATATTAGTGAGGTTGCACTATATAGCAAATGTACGTTTATATATTCATGCATAAGTATCACACTTAATTGAATTGACAATGAAATTACAAGCAAATTTGATACCATATAAATGAAATCCATTGACAGACATTGAATTGCATTGCACCAGCACATACCTTGTTCATGAAGCTAGACTTGCCGACATTGGGAAACCTGCGTAAAAGCGCAACTTTAGAAGCACTCAAGACCATGAAAAGGCAAACAGCAGTCCACTGCTTTGCATGGTATGATTATGTGCAAATGATAAAGGAACACTGAAGCTTACCCACATAACAGCAATGTCCTAGTGTTTGGGTCAATTGATGGCAGTCGAGAGAGATGCTGCCTAACTGAAATCAACACAAGACACTCATTAGTATGTGCAGAATAAGCGGGCGCCCTGCCTTGATTTTACCACTAGGCCTACGCATATGTTTCTCTTCGATGCTCCAGTGTCATAACGCAGTCATGCTCACATCATCAAACAAAAGAAAGTTGGAGAGTGTTTAGTGTTACTCATAAGTGAAACACATATATCTGTCTAGTTGAAAAAACACAATACACAAAGGCCTGCATGTGTCTTCACTCAACGAAATATTATGCATCAATGCAGACAAAATCTAATGCAAATGCTGATCTCCAATGATGAATAGCAATCTCTATAAAAAGCCTCATGCAAAGAGCAGGTTTACGACTGCCTCTTTGACAAATTGCCCAGCCGCTCCTTCCTTTTGGTTCATCCTGACCGTCAATACTCTAGCGACATAGAGATGCTGTTCGATAGTGTTTGGACATTCGATTATTTAATTCAACTAGAACCTTACGAGAAAAATTCCCAAAAAGAAATTGAAAGAATACGAAGCAGAATATCGCAAAGCATGAACAGCAAGCATATTTAATTATCACAAAAAAGGATTTGAATGATAACTTTTGATCGAAAACAAGAACTTTATATTATACTAGCAAAATCATTTGAATCTTCTGCTAAGATTCAAGCCACAAAGAAATAATTCAGGTTCAAATAGCATCCCCATAGCAACATCAGAAATAGAACGCGGCTTCTTTCAAAGTCAGCACTTGACCATACCTTGCTCTAGATACTGCAAACTTTGTCCTTGCCTCTTCATAATTGTGCACATTCTACAACCAGTCAAATGACAACAGTGACATTGTAGGCATCGAAACTAGACAAGTTGCATTTCAAATGAGTATCAGTTTGCATACCTTCCTAGGCCAGCCCTCTTCAGCTGCTTGCAACGGTACAGACTGTCGCCATATTTGATCAGACGAACATAATCTTTTGCAACACTGGTAGCCAAAGAATTGAAAACAACATCACAACATAATATTATCATCTTTGCCGTTGTAGTGTACGGTTCGATGCAAATCTCTTTAATTTGGCACAATATTCACACCACTCACTTGTCAATCAGATGCCTAGCCGTGTTCATCTGTCCTAAGGCCAATTTGTAATGGTCACGGTCATACAAGACATTCATTAAATCCGCATAAAACGGATGGATGTCCTGCAAACAACACGAAAGCCATTTATGAAATACACACACAAGTAATATAGCAAAGTAACATCTGAGTCATTGATTCCATGCCAAAACGCACAAGATTGACCCTCACCCTCTCAGATTTTGAAGAAAATTTTCATAGACATATAGATACGGTCAAAGAGACCTCACTCCTGCAATACTAGCCCAAAAGGTGAGAAACATGCAAAATATCGGCCTCGCAAGTTTCGCGCCACTTCCGTTCAACCAGCCAATCAACTTTTTGCATAATAACGCCAGCTACAACACACACCACAGAAATGGTTCAAATACCAGCAGAAATTTCTTTTGACGCTTACTGGACTTATGTGCTGAGATAACAAAATAAACAACAATTTGCCTAATCAATCATTGATAAGCCTACCTCAAGCTTTGGAAAATCAGTAATGATCTGGCTAAGCTTGTCATGATAATTCTGCTGTGTGAATTTGATCTTCTTTGTGTAGAATTGTCTAATACGACTGATCTTGTAATTCCTGAGCAAAAGTGAGACAAGAAATTTCTGTGATTATAAACATCAGAACTGAAACAACAGTTAACAATAGTGATGAGCCGACATTAGGCATACGACAATCAGCATTGGGAATGCTGCCAAAATCAATGCCACTTCCTTGTTAGACAAAGCACATTTGTTTTGAGGTTGCCTTGTTGTCAATGTAGTAGCTAACATTCAGTAGACAAGTACAGCGAGAGACAGCTCCAAACAACAACTGATGATTGTTGGGGTGTGTTGCTAAGTACTCTATTCATATATTAAGGCAAAAACAATGGAAGCAACTTCATTCTTTAATGAAATGAATTGGTGGTTGTGTAACACCAGGTCAATTGTGCAGTACTGCAATTGTGGTAGAAATTTGAATAAGCCTTGTTATTCAATTCAATTCAATGTTATTCATTCGTCGCTATGTTGTCTTCACGTTGCATCCCGTTCTTCGTCCGCTGTTCGTGATGATTGGTCCCCGTTGGCATCGTTTGCACGTCGTGTATTGTTCCTGTCGCTTCGTCAAAGTATAAAGTCACTGTGTGCAAGTTGTTGGTCTTCATTCGTCGCTCTGTTGTCCACTCGTCGTATACTGTTCTTCGTCCGCTGTTCGTCGTATTATGCATGTGCCCCATGAAAAAAAGCCAATGGCTTACTGGGTATACACAATAAATGATGATGATGATGATGATAATAATTGTTTATTGTGTCAACAAACAGCGCAATCGCTTTGCTGTCTGGCTGCAGCTTTGACTCATTCTGAGGAGGATCAGCTGTCGGATGTCCAACAAGAGATTGAGTAGGCCCCCAGCTATCTTACAACTTTATGAAAATTTGAAATCTTGAAAACAACTGCTCGAAGACAAAGCAACATCGTCAACATAAGAATGTTATACTGTTTTCATTGGTATTGGTTTGTTGGTAATGTTGTTTATCAGCTCATCTCTCGTTAATGGGAGTCAATTAGTTACTTACAAAGGAGCAGTTCAGCAAAGGTGAAACCATGACATCAACACTTGCAGTCACAAATTACCAATTTACCAGACAAAATTAAACAAACTAGCTAACTACTGTCAAATTTACTCTGACCTTGGAACAAGAAATATTTACGAAGTTAGAAGTTACATCAAACTAAGCTTTCTACTTACAGATTAATAGTTTCCGAAATAATAATAAATAGAATTGCAATTGATCCCAGACTTGTTCCTTTTGAGAAAATCCCCGAGTACGAGTACGAGTACGAATGCCTGGCTTGCGAGTACGAGTACGAGTGGCGAGTGGCATTTGAAAATTTTAGCGAGTACGAGTACGAGTGGCGAGTGAGACTTCTGCGAGTGCGAGTACGAGTACGAGTGCGTAAATTTTATCGGCGAGTACAAGCGCGAGTGCCAGATCGGTAAATTCAAGGTAAAATAATTAATTCACGTTTTTGAATCCAAAACTCAATTTTAACGTTCGATTTCGAGGTAAGCAGCGACAGAATCAAAACAGTTTGTCCTTCGAAGGAATTCCCGCTAGAGCTATCAATTACAAGTGCTAATTGAATAACAAAACTTTCCGTGAATAAACTCTGCTGTGAAAGCTATGGATTTCTTCCACGTTGTGTCACAAGGCAAAATCAACTCTTAGTATAACTCAAAATACAGAATATCGCAGGAAACTTAACTGCTTTGAACAGAAGGAGAATTTCCAAGTGTCAACATCAACGTAAAAGTTGAAAGCAGATAGGCAATTGATCCGATTCTAATTCCGCTTTTCTGAGAAGTCGGAAATCGCCGCTGATTGTTTTGGATTGTATTTTCCTGACTACAACTTCGAAGTCGCTGGCCGAGTTCACTCTGTAAAACTTTATATTCGCAAGGGCAACAGCAAACAATCAACCAATGTTAACTTTCTTTCAGCTGACTCTCCGTAGACTGTAGATTCGAGGGCTTCGTTGCTCATTTTGTTGTCAACCGAAGAATAGTCAAAGAGCTT
>OFHS01001228.1:9788-29981 GCA_900245855.1 Calvadosia cruxmelitensis
TAGTGTATGCAGCATTCATCGGTTTCATCAAGCCATTTACGTTTAGAATATGACCTCAATGAACGTTCCTAGCAAGAAAGGTTGAGTTTTGACTTGCCGGGTAGTTTCTGAATAAAGTTGGTCACTCGCTTCAACACGGTGTTCTTGCGATGAAACAATCCGACAGTTGTCTCGCATGTTGCTGCTGTTTTGTAGCATTTCCAACAAGACTGATGATGTAGTAATTGTCCTAAAACGTTGACCGTTGTCTTGCCGGTCAGTTTATCGACGAGTAGATTGGATTGTTTAAAAGAGCAACTTCATTTCCGTTGTGAGTAGTCTGATAGGGTTTGTTTACATCACTTTCCGTTTTGCACTGGTTTTGCAGTTCATTTTATGAAATCATCACCTGACACCTTGCACTGCTTTACATCAAAAGGCCAACACATTAACACATTAATGCATTGATGACAAAAGCGCCTGTGCATGAATGAAACAAATACATGCCTGCTCCGTCGCGGTGGAGGGAAAAGAGAGGACAACAAACGGAGTGGAGCCGCCTGGGTGGAAGTTTTATTAGCAGAATCAAGGAAAATCGTCATCTTTTTAATAGTATTATTGACCTTTCGTGATTTTATCAGAGAATCATTTGGTTTCTACTTTCTGACACAAAACTTGCGAGCTCCGTATTGTCTTGCTGAGATGCCTTCACTTGACTTGTAATTCCAATTTGGACGGCTCTCGGCAAGTTACGATTCAAATTTTTCCTCTTAAATCCCGTCTTCAGTCAATCAAGTGCTTGGTTATCATGAAAACATGAAATGGGAAGCTATAATTTGGTTGTTGTTTTCAGTTATGCATTGTTTGACTTAGAATTACGAGAGTCATGGCTTTATATCGGTATCGGTATCGGCCTATAGTAATTTTTGTCGGTAGCCGATGTATCGTATCGGTATATCCAGGGATGGATCCAGCCAATATTTGACCGGGTTCTGGGAGCGTGGCATTTTACCACACCCTTTTTGATCATGTGAAATGAAGAATATATTTCCAAAGCAGTTATGTAAATAGACAGGTAACTGTTCTAGTGGAATCCAAGACATAAGCACTATTAATTGTACAAGTGCAAGATATCCCCTACATACAGTACTGATGATATATGTCAAGATTAGTTTCCCACAAATTTGTGGTACTTACATGAGACGCCACGAGAAGGCTCTTGACGTGTCTCTCGAAATTAGCTTGAAGCTGTTTTGAATTAAAGCACAATTGTGATATTGCGACACAATAGGCCTGCTATGGCCTACTTACAGAAGTGACCTGCGATGACTAGAATTTGAAACCTTGGAAAGCTGATGTCAACCTCATGAATTATTAAGCTTGATGATACTTGAAACAAGTAAAAGAGGTCCAAATGAATACAATTTACATCATTTGTGAAACAGCAAAACAACGTCGCAGCAACTTACACATGACAAGTCAACATTAGGCCAACAGTAACTTCACTGCAATTCTCATAGGTGTATTTTGACAAATATTTGTCTAGATCAGTAATCTTAGTTCAATTACAACTTGCACACAATGTGGCATTTTAGCAACATGCTGCAAACATTCAGTGGATTGTCACATGTGTATATATTTTGCATGAAACCAAAAACATTTAGCTCCAAAGTCATCCTAAGTTGTTGGATGGGGATTAATATCACACACACGCAGCAAAATGTTATAGCTTTTTAATGTTGTTATTAAAAGTGTATAGCCAACATTTAAAGTCTGGGCCTTTACAACCACAAATTTCCCACTGTAAAATGTCACATGTTACCCTGTTGAAATAAAGTCTATTGATTGATTGATCGAATGATAGATTAATTGATTCAAAAATAATCAGAGCAAAAACATATCTAATTTCGTTTTCACAGGGTGTGCCAAGTTCAAACTAACCAGGCATACGCAGAAAAAACTTGACATAGAAGGTCAAGTGCCTAATCAACTAAAACTATATCAATGTGGACTTTCAATCATCGTCATTATGTCACTTGATCAACTAAGCATTTCAGTCATCATCATTGAAGATATTCATCATTCTCATTCGTCGAGGATGCAAACGAGCAACTAATCAACAATTCTTTCAAGGTTAAGATCCCAGTGCCTGTGGGTGTGCATAAGTGCCAAACCATTTAATCGCTGTTGCTTCATGGTGCTCCGAAGGTAGCTCTTAAACCTTCTCATGCAAGAAATTGACCTTTCACAAGAGCATGAAGTAACTGGCACAGTTACTAACAACTTGAATACTTCAAAAATATTTGGGAAGGCATCTGGGTTTACACATTGAATGGTATCCAACACCTTGACAGGAAGTGAGTCTGGCGTACGGCTGTTGTTATCCAGCCACAACTCTTCTCTCATATCCAACTCAGCATCAAGACCACACATATTAGGTAGATTCTCAACATAAACATCACAAAATTGTTTGGCATCAGCTTTCCAGGTTGGTAGATTTTTAACAAGATGTGATAGAATTGCAGCGCAGCCTTGGAAGCAATGCAAAGCTTCCCTTGGAAATCTTGCATTTATCTGGCTCAACACATAATCAAGATGCGTGCTAGGTTAATGCTGTAATATTCCTCAGGGCTATCAGCAAGAGCATTTGCTCGGAATATCTGCCTGCTTGAGCTGCGAGGCTGTACAAGCCGAACTTCAAAGAATGCTGCTAATGTTACAAAAGTACTGTAAAGGGCAGAGTAGCGCTCTTCGAGATTATTTTGCAATCTCTGTAAAGAGGCAGATATTAACCCAATTTCATTTTCTGCTCCACAAATGTCTGTCTTAAGAGCTTGCAACTTGACAGTTGCAGGGCGTGACAGGTCTAAGACATATCTCACAAACACAAGTGTCACAACAAACACAAAACTCACAGCATTCACAAGAGATATGGCATCAGTACTACTTTTGGCATTCCAATTGCCACTTCCAGCATTACCATCTGGACTTGCCCTGTTAAGTCCGATGTCATGCAAGGTAGCCACGAAGCAGGAAGAAACTCCATAAGCCTATCAAGACCATCGATCCGACCAATCCATCGAGTCTCACACATTTTAATTAATACGGAGTGACGACTGAGGTAGCTTGATAGCTATAATTTCCTTCAAATACGTATTTCTCTTGGAAGAATGTCGAAAATAGTCACACAACACTTTTGCAGTTCCCATCAAGTTTCTAACAAAGCGGGCATGTTCTAGCAACACATAAATTCAGTCTATGGCTCATGCGATGGACATAGACTGTTTTGGGGAAATCATTCCCAATCAATGTTGATGCCCCAATTTATCTCCCCGACATGTTACCAGCCCTGCACTGCACTGCTAATGATCGTAAATTACGCTGATTGTCCTTGATCGAGAATACCAACGTGTTTCTCCAGGTCGGGACACTTGAAAGGCATGCTCACTGAAGAGATTCTTCCTTGTGGATCTTACACACGTAAATTAGCTAAATGCAGTCACATTCGCGAAAAGCACCTTGACTAGTCGAATAGAGGATGCAGACTGACACAATACCAAATTAAGGCGATGTGCAGCACAGTGAATAAAAAAGGCATACGGATAAACCTCTCTTAGTCTTGCCTGCACACCACTCAGCTGACCAGACATGACAGCAGCTCCATCATACGTTTGCATAATAAGCTTACGCTTTAATGGCTCCCCGTACTTTTTCAAAACATCAATCACATTTGAAATGATAGCTGCTGCTCCGCGGTCTGCACTGATGTCGATAAACCCCAAAAACCTCTCTTCAATTTTTCCTTCAGAATCTAAATGCAGAATTATACTAAGCTGTTCCTTGGTGGAAACATCAGTAGCTTCATCAAGCTGAATGCTGACAAAGTTAGAGTTTGCAATATCCTTGTCAATTTTATATTGTATTATATCATCTAACGCGTGGATTAGATCGTTCTGGTTAGTTGGGGAAACGCCTCTGAATGAGCCACCACTGGAGCTTCTCTCTTGCTCCACAAGCTGTCCGTGGAGGCATTTTTTTAACACCGAATCGAGCTTAGCAAAGCATTCTAGCAGCTCCCTGTAGTCTCCCTTGTTGATAGATGCGTCTGATTCATCACCTCCTCTAAAGGGTAATTCTTGCTTGCCAAGATACACTATGAATCCAAAACCATTTGAAAACCATGTGAAAACCATGTGAAATGGGAAGCACCATGCGAAAAACCATGTGAAATTTCAAACACCATTTGAAAAACCATGTGAAAAACCATGTGAAAAACGTGTGAATTAGAAAACAGTGTGAAAAACCATGTGAAAAGGGCACTTTTCACATGGTTTTTCACATGATTTTCACATGGTATCAGTTCATAGTGATACAATACTGCCAACGTAATTGTTTTCAGAATTTCCCTGTTTTGCCTTACCATCTCGTTGTGTCTCTCAATCTCTTGTCGCCTGGCACGAGAAAACAGTACATCGACACGATCAACAGAATCAAACGTTTTCCATTGTTTATCAACTTCCAAATGAGCTTTAGATTTTTTTTCGTGCTTTACACAGTCACAAAAGAAGCTGTGCCGGTCGTTGCCCACGTTTTGCAGGATGTTCTTCGAAAGAGTAAACAAGGCCAGCAGAACAAGCGCTTCAATATGCTGTTGCCACAGTGCAAATCCTTCCTCCATACCACAATAATTGAAAGGACCTGTCCTTTGACTTCAAGGCTCGAGTCAAGTCCGGTACTGGACAAAGGTTGACAACAGGTTTCTTCTCGCCAACACTCAAGGTCGAAAATGGTCGTGATAATAAACGATGAATAATATCTTCAGACAAATCCTCAGGAACCTGTAGAACAGCGCTACTGGCAGTCGAATCCATCCCTGTCGAATCTGCCATTTGAAAGTGTTGCTGTCACTCATAAAGCAAGAAAATTGAAGGTCAAGTTGAGCAATAATTATTGCAGTTTCGTCAACAACTGAGCTGAAAGTTGTTGGCTCCGTCCCGTTGTCATGACTCCAGCGGTTACGGTCACAGCCTAGGTCACAGATTCCTATCCCAACTGTCCCCGTTTGTCTTGTTGTGGCTCACTCCTGCTCCTCAGAATGAGCAGGACTAGACCTCCATATTTGGCAGGCATGGAATGCCAAAACAATAGCTCAGGGCTCCGTTCTGCCAATCAAAGTGCAGATAAAACTATGTCACTCCTGCTGTCTAGAGTGAGCAGGACTGCAGTCATTTGCTGCGGCAAGTGATTTCGTTAGGCCCCGAGATTTAAACATGACCGTGTTTACGGTGTTTTCCTGCTTTAAAGTGCCTATAAAGTGTTCACTGGAGGGTCAGATATAAGATAATAAGTTGAAGTTGAAGTTTTTATTAAGGAAAAAGTATATATTTTGACTGAAAATCATTTGGTCCTGCTCAGCAGGACAAGCAGGACCGCTTTCTACGCCACTGAAACTGGGTGTTTCTGCAGACAAATTGTTGGATGTCTTCAATCGTAAGAACTTTGGGCGCCATTTATCCTTCCTCCAATTCGGAGGATGCCATCGTCAAGCATTTGTAGCAACTCCCTGATGTTACTTTGGCGGAACACCTTGAGTTCTTCGCCATCTGCACCAAGGAAAGCAGTTTCTTTTGCGTACTCTTGTGCTTCTGTCAACTTCACGTTTGCAATTTCCTATTTTGTCATCTCAGCTGTTCTAATCTCGTCGTGATTCAGTTCGAGACCATCGGCTGGTTGGCCTTTGGACAATTTGACCTTTCGCCCGAGGAATGTCTTGTACTTCAGCAACCAGGCGACACCAACACACATCTTATCCCACGATGAATCCACAGCCTCAGTTCCAAGTCGTACCCAGGATCCACAACTGACTGGGAAACCTAGACCTCCACTTGGCTTCCTTGTCATCAGCGGCGACTTTCTCCAGGAACAGACTCTTGGGCCATTGTTCTTCATTGAACTTCAGGAATTCCAGGCTATTCAGCCTACGACAGTCTCTTGTCACTGGTTTGGCTCGGAAGACTCCCGAATCTTCATTACCCTGTTTGAAACAAACACGTGAATCCTTTATGTATCATTTTGATGTAGGCAGTGCTGTGCAGTAATTTTTCAAAAGTAACGAATTACTGTAATTCGTTAATTTTTGAAGTAATTGTAATTCTACATCATGTAGCGCAGAACCGTCTTCGAATCACTCCGGAACACTATCTTGTCCAAAGCCAAGTCAAGTTCCTTCGCCAGCAAGTTCTGTAATCTTGCAGCAGTGACAGCCGGTTGAAGTTCAAGCTTGGGTATGGATAGTACCTTGAGTTGCTCCAAGCGAGCCTTCCCTATCACATACGACACCTTCACCATGCCATCATCACCGACAACTCGTAGGTAGGCAACCACACCATATTCATAACTGGATGCAACGCAGAAGACGTTGACCTGCCGTTCCGACATTGGCAACACCACTCCATCCAACAGATCACTCTATATTGGTAATTCTTCTAGGAGGTACAGCTCAGACACCCACTTGTTCCAGGCCTCCAATCTCTTGCCCGTGACTTCCTCGTCCCATTCTATTCCACTGCGCCAAAGATCTTTAAGTATGATCTTTGCCTTAAATGTATACGGACTGACAAAGCTAAGTTGGTCATACAACAAACTAACTGCAGATAACATGCCACGCTTCGTTGCAGGACGTTCTTTTATATTCATCATTGTGAAGTTGTCCATATCTACATCCCGCAACACTCTGAACGATTCATTGGCAGCTCATCCAAGTCCAGGTCAAGGTATTTTCGGGCTCTTTCGGGCTTCTGGGATCATTTCCAATACAGCCTTGCTATTGCACAACCATTTCCTCAATCAGAACTCGTTCGAGTCTAAAAGATCACATAAATCCTTCTCGAGTTCAACAGCCTCGCTTTCGGTGTCTACGGCCTTCAAACAATTGTCAACATAGAAGTTGCGTTGGATGGATTGCACAGCGCATATAGTCGCCTTTCCTGCTTCGTCACTTGCGGACTTTCGCAGGGCATAGTTCACGCACGAGGGAAAGCTTGTTGCCCGAAACATGTGGAGACACATTCTGTACTCCACTGGCTCTTCTGAGATATTTCCATTTGGCCACCAGAGGAATCGAAGCGCGCTGCGATCTTGTGGGCTTACTCGTTCTTGGTTGAACCTTGTCAAGACGTCGCTACAGATTGCGATTTTACTCAGTCTACATCTTGTTAAGACGCAAAAAAGAGAGCTCGTTTGATCAGATCCTTGCATAAGGCAATGGTTTAGTAAGGTGCCCTTGCATTTGGCTGTTTTGTCAAACAACACGCGGACCTTGCCTTGCTTGTTTTCTGACATCATCGGATGATGGGATGTAGGTGCCATATCTTAATGTTGTTCAAGTCAAGCCTAAACTCATCATTGGTCAACTTCTCAGCGTAACCCTATTAGGATAGTCTTCCATTACTGCAATGTATTTGCTATGCAGTTCTTTATCGCGTTGCAGAAACCTCTTTCGATTCTTTAGCCTATCGAGCATGGAGTGATATTTGTTAGGCATCGATTGTTTTGTATGGCGCCATGGCAGAGCCATTTGATAGTGTCCTTCCATCTTGAATAAGGATGCGGACATCATGTCGAGAGCCTTGCGATCTTGCAATGACATGCCTATCGTGTCAGCCTGGAAATCTGTCCCTAGATAGTCTGACGACATGAATTTCTCTAATTGTTCAGTGAGCTCGTTATCGATCATTTTCATCACATGGCATTCTGTTGCTGACGCTTTGTTAGCATTGCCGGATGCTGGCCCCAACCATGACCAGTCGAGTGCCATTTTCACAGCCCATGGTTGCCCCTCTTGCCCTTGACGATAGTCGATAGTGGTAAGTTCTTCTGGACAACTTGTCCCAATGATCAAGGCGACTTGATCCAAATGGACAGCAAGGAACTTTGTGTCCTTAAGGTGGTCCCACTTGGAGATATTAAGATTGCTGGGCTTGCTACGGTTAGCAACATTGAGGATGTCAACAGCCCAGACATGTGAGATTTCTATGCCTTCGTGCATGGCATCGTCGATGGCAGATACTGTAACTGTTCCTAACGCGGCATTGTGCGTTTCATCCCACTTGTTGACCATCGTTATTGTGAGCGATGTTCCTGTTGCCTTGGCATCTAGTTCTTTAAATATCACTTTGTTGCACAGGGTAACGTCTGACCCGTTGTCTAGTAACACATGGGTGCTAAGCTTGGAGCATTGGTGGCCATCAACAATAACTGGTACGACTTGATTCAAACAACAGATTCCGACCCCCGTGGAGCGACTCATGGCATTTGAAGTGGCGACAGCAATGGATTCGGTTGACGTGTCCGCTGCTTGAGTACTCGCTCTGTTGTCCTCTGTGACTGTACCACTTGGACTTTCAGTGGAAGGGGGCAAAATTATTGTGTGCCATCACGTGCTGTCTCCTACTTTGCATGGTATACTTGGTGTGCACCTTCTGGCCTTGTGATCATCATTTAAGCATTTTAAAGAAAGTCCTCTGTTACGGACAAATTGCAGATGGGCATCGAGATCTTGTAACTTAAACTGTTCGCGGTCTTGCAATTTGTGCCTTTCCTTACAGCATGGAGATTTTCACAGGATATGACCGTTTCATTTCCTTCATATTTATTGTTGCGAAAACCGGGTCATTGAGGATGTTTGCCTCCTCTTTGAGTTCTTTTACACCTTCAATAAACCCCAGGCGATTTTCCTCGTGATCTTATCTTGCTTGCCTTTTGCCTCCATTTTCATTAAGAGTAGGACGGCAATCTTTTTATCACTGCCAACAAACTTGCATTATCCACATCTGCCAAGCAGCTCATTTCAGATAGAATTTTGAACATTGTTCTGGTTTCATCAGCAAACTCTTGGAATCCTTGTTTTTCTCTGGGCTTGATTGACGGCACTTCGACAAGTTTCGAAGGCATGCGTGAGTGATCAAGTACGGCTGGCCGAAACGACTATTTCAAATGTCCAACGCCTCTAGAAGCTTTCCTACTCCGTAGATTTCTAAGCCCTCAATTGCCTTTCGTATCTTTCCAGTTACAAATGGCAGCAACCGACTGAATTTTTTAGATTTGCTTAGAGGTTTATCGATAACTAATTTGCTGAAATGTGCCATAAAACGCAAGGATATGGCAACGTTGCCATCGATGCTGATGATACTCAGCAAAATACGAGTCTTGACTAAGGTGGACATCACCGTGGGCGCAGCAGTACACTGTCTGAACGTTTCTGCCTCCACTCGTTGTCATTTGCTTTCGCGAACAGTCGAAACAGTCCCCTTTTTCTAACAGGCAGTCGTAGGCAGTAATAGCTTGTCAAATTGTTTGTTTCAAATTGCTTTTGAAGGTCCGATTCCGCTCTCCTCTTTCGTGACCTTGTGCAGCAGGAAAACCCTCCTACGAGCTGAGTCGCAAGCGCCTTTCTGAATGCAAGCTGAGAGGCATGCAATTTCCTTGTCTTGCTCTTCACCATTAATATTTTGGCATTCATAATCAAAACATAGACTGTAAACCAGGAGATGTACTTCCACCAATTGCCCAAATTGCAACCAACAGGGTAGTAAAATGGAAGCTGATATGCCCAATAAACGCTGCCCATTGATTTATTGTCTGTAGCAGCAACGGCAGGTTTCGGCAAATTGTGCACAGGCGCGTTTCTCTTGGGATTGTCCTTTGGTCGGTTTTGATAGGGCGATAGGAGCATAACAACGCATTTTCCCCTCCACCCAGTGAACATCATTGGTCCTTTTACATCACTTTCAGTTCTCCCTTCTTCATGGAATTCTTCAAGGGCTTCTTGCACGGTGGCAAACCCTTCCGATTGTCACCCTGCGTTCCACAGGCATATGTTTCGATTGAAGGCAATGGTTAGCGTATCAATGTTCTGCTGCAAAATCAAGCGCTTGGCATCCTCATTTCAAATGTCCCTGATAAGCAAATCTCGGATTAATGACTCATATGTTAATGTTGAGTCACAATATCCACTTTCATTGTATGCAAACTGTAGCGCTTGCAGAAATTATGTGATAGTCTGCTTAAGGCCCTGCTTTGTGTCTAACAATTTCCAACGATATTGCAGTTGGCATCGTTGTTGCTCTAACACTTCCTCGATATCACAAAGGATCTTTTCAACGGTCTCTTGACTTGTCTGCCTGAACCGGAGCGTTCTTTGTAAATTTGGTTGATCTTCCTTGTGCCAGTAAAATGTCTGCTAGCGACAGCCGTGGAAAACTGATCTGCAGCATCAAAGAATGCTTGAAATTTGATATTGGGGCGTGTTTTTATCTGCCCCGGAAAAATGGGAAATTTTGTTGAATGTTTAGAAGCCAGGCGCTCTGTTTGTTTTTCTTGCGACCATAGAAAGTTTGAAACTGGTTGGAAAGCTCGGAGGTGTGTACTTGGGTGGCTTTCCAAGTATTCCTGGCTTGCATATTCAAAGTATTAAGACGGAACGTTCTGAACACCGTATGTTTGTTTCGGTAACACAGGCAGGACTGCAGAAGTGCCTTTTTGCTAAGTTTTTTCAATTGCCGCTGTCGCTGCTTTGTACCACTTTCTGTGGGAAACTAAGCTTATCATAATTGACACAATTGATATCACAAGACACAGCAATTGCTGGCTAACTACAGAAACCTTAAAACATTCCTGGAGCTAGAAGTTTTGACACACTTTGCTGCTATTTGTCAACTGCTTGCATTTTGGCTGGTGAGAGTCCTCAATATCTACAAAATTTCCGGAGCATCAGACGTTTGTTAGATCTGCTCCCTCGTAATCTATGTGATGCCATACTAGTATTGGCACTGACCACCCTACCAACCTGTAGCAGTGATTGGAGAGTAGATGCACAATGGAGGTGCTTCTTCACCCAGTGCCAGTAATTTTTCTTGCGGAGATCGAGGGAGAGGCACGTTTGGCAGATTCAAATGAAACTTTGTTGCCACTGCAACCTGGTGCTTGTAGACGGAATCATCAATCCCCTCAAGGCAACTGCACATTCCCAATACACAGTTCACATTAAGGATTTACCACATGGATTTCTATGTTTGGATCGGATTTCCAAACACGAGTGACTTTGGGAGAACAGGAGCACAGTGTAAGAAAATACGAGCCTTTTATAACATGATAAACAATAATTTGTTTTCAAATTTCTTGATATCTCTCAAATTCTTCTAAATACGATCAAATTTGGATAGAATCCTTTTGTGACCAATCAGGCAGCAATAGAAAAACCCGTGGGAAAAATATCGCATGCTTGACACGCATGAACCATTGAAATAGCCAATGAAGGAGGGATAAAAATGCCACGTGACAGTAATCACGTGGCAAACACGGGACAGCTCGGAACAGATCTCAAAACGATTATTCGATTATTACAAGGCTTGTTGACTTGTGCGTTGTGCAGGAAATGTAACTCAACAGATCAAATCAAAGGGAGAACAACGATAACCGAACAATCAAAGTAGCTGCGAAAACTATTCTTAGACAGTCACACTACTAGGGTGTAGTAAATGTGATGTTGGCGTTAGCAATGGAGCAATTTTGCAATAATGGCCCATGCTGTTGCTGGAGATCAGACAAAACAGTGTGGCATTGAAAGGATGAGACTGTTACAACAGCGGCTGCTCCGTGTGGCAAACCGGCATCAGCCTGAATCTCTTCTGTTTGGGCCTCGCTGCTTGATCTCCCCATTGCCCTGGACAAGATTGTGCTGCATTCTTTAAGCTGCTCTGTTGTCGGCCGATGGTTATAATGCTGCAGAGACTGCTCGTTGCGATGGCCAGAAATCGTCATAAAATGGCGGTTATTAAGTCCAGCGTTCGACCACAACGTTAATATTAACGCCCAGCGCCGTTACCAAGCTTGAACATGTTGCCCGTTAGTCCTAAACCAAAGTCGAAGTTCGGGGTGATATCTGTGATGTTTACCTTGTCGGCCATGTTGATTTATCAATGAAAACTTTATCTCGCGGATTTGCCAATTTGCCAAACTCGGTTATCAATCGAATTTCCAAACATGGCTATTAGCCAATCAGATTGCAGGGATTCTCAAAGTCATGTTATAATATATGTTACTGATGGGTCTTTAGAAGACTGCACTTTATTCTCAGACAATACATCCAGTGTAGATGAGCATTGGATGATTTTTCTGTACAATAGAAAAAGTATGTTAATCATGTAAGTAATAGTAGGTACGGTAATTAGCTACTGTCAATTAGTCCTTTCAACGGTAGCACTTACTCAAAGTGTTTTTTCTTGCTGTGATCAGACAAATGAGCAACTACTAGCAGTCTTGCTCTCAGGTAATCTTCAAAGGATTCTGCATAGCAATATCCCAACAACCCAATTAGTAAAGGATGGAAAGTAAAATATTGCAGAAAAACGGTTTGGAGCACTTATGTGTCACCTGAAAAATATTCGATAAAGGCAGTGATATTATAATGCTTTTGGCGACATAACACGATGTCCTTGATAACTCGGATGGTTGATTCCGCAAAATTGTTGGTGTGGTGACCCCTTATAGCAAATCCATTGCGGAAACAGCGTCCAAGCATGTCGATGTTCCCACTCTTTTCCAAAGTACTTGGCAAGCTGCAGCAAATGTTAACAACTGGAAAAGCTACATTGGTGAATGTTGTTAAGAAACTTATTAAAGATTAAAACCAACCTTTTCAGCAGATCTTCCTTCTCTAACAAGTAGATGGTTGCCTCATATATGAGTGACCCATCTTCTTCCGTTTTGGCACTCAAGATGTTGTTGAAGCATGCCATAAGCTCTTGCCGTCTATCAAATGGTATGCCGTGACTGCCGTCATATAACCATCACCATGTTGCCTGAGTAAAAGGGCATGGTGCCTTAGGCCTCCTCCTGAATGCTTAACATATCCAATAATTAATTATTTACTGACTTGACATTGGTGGAACTTGCAGAAAAGAAGGCGGGGCAACGTATCACTCTACGCTGCGCTCAAGGCATTCCGTAGAGCTGCTGCATCGTCACTCATGAAAACAGAAGGAGCTAGTTTCGTTGCGGATCTTTCCAGTTTGAATCATTCTGTGTAAACCTATAAACAATTGATGTGAATATTTAATATTAGGTCTGCTAATTTAAGCCATACCTTTTGAGGGAAGATTTCTTGATAGGGCAACTTTGTTAACATCATCATGGTTTTTCTGTCACAAATCGTGATAATAAGTGGGCTGATCCTGGCAGAGCTTCATTCCCTGACTGAAGTGGTATTAAGCGGGTTGTGATATCAGCGGAGGTGATATGAACGGGTTACTACAAAAACTACCAATTATTAAAATACTATAATAATTATTATCCCTATCATTATTATCATGTCTACTAATTACTAGAGATATCCTTGGTAAACCAAGGGTAAAACAGCTTGTACGAATATAATTGATTATAAATTATTAGCTCATTAAACGCCATTGTATGGGAATCATTTTAAGATGGCCAATAAATAGGACCATGCATGCGACAGGAACTAGTAACATGATACTTGGGTTGCTATGTCATTCGCCGGAGAGGAAGACGGAGACAGGCCTTACATCCGGTTATTTGTTTTTTCGACGAAGACGGACTGATCCTTTTTCAGTTAAATGGCACTCATACCGCTTCGAAAACACAAGCTACTTGCCCGTGACCATTCTTTGTCCAAGCGCCACAACAAAATCTCACCGCGTGTTTGACTTCAACTCACTCAGCCAATTGAGCGATCCCTCGACGCTGGCAGCTTTTATTGCTACCTCTACAGACTGTAAATCTGACACAGTTATAACGAAAATCCAAGTTAGAATTCCTACAAGCTCAAAAATACAACTCGAATGGGGCCCGAAAGTGTTCATACCTACAAATACAGCTTTGTTTACATGCCGAGCGCACACTAGATGAGTCAACTAGAAAATGTAATTCCCGACCTTTTCCTCAATTGTTCGACACGTCAAAATGCCATGCAAGAGTGAAAGTACTCCTTGCTGGTGCGGTCATCGTTTGCGGTACTTTGCGTCGTGATTGCGTTCAGTTGTGATGATGTCAGAAGGAAAGATGGCAGACTTCTAGCCATTGCATACACATAATGTAACATCGCAACCGGGAATGAAAGCTCCACCACCCTTCAATTCTTTGATTGTAAGGAGATGGGACGTATCGATGGCTATGTGGATCATCTCTAAAAATAGCATTGCATAGCAGCCATTGTCCCGTTCGCTGTTCCAAGATCTGTGACTAAACCAAGTAGACAACTGCCCGAATCATTGACGGCTTCAAGATAATACGCTGCAATGTTATTAGGGTCATTATTTGATCTTGTAACATACAACCACAGTATCTTTTACACTGCAGAGATGTAAAAGTAGTCAAATACTAGTCTCATATTGCAAATGCAACATTGTTTTATTGCCTTTCAGAAACAGCAATTGTATACTTTAATGTGGTCTTTTAGCACGGGTGGTCACTAAAGACAGGTTCGCATTGCTGTGATGTAACATGCTTGTTTCCTTTATTCCTTAGCTGTTCATGCCGATGGCCAGTACCACAGCAGCACATTCAAAGAAGCTTCTCGGAAAGAGATCGACCGATTCGAACAAGGCTTGGATCCGTTCTTTTTCTTTTCATGGGATGTTGCATGTTGGATGGACCTTATGTTGGTTTGCGTGAAGAGTCAGACTCATCTCGGTTTTTAAAGCGTCTGATTGAGCGGTCCAATCGATTTCACAGCATGTTCGGTCGTGGCCGTAGTCATGCAGAGTACATCGGTCTTGCCAAGTTATTGGGAGTTATAGCCCTGGAAACAGTCACATATGCAACAACAAGGTTCTCCAGTTCTTCGTATGAACAATGGGACAAAATTTATCGAATCCTCAATGCTTTTTACAGTGCTTTCACTCAAAACCGAGATCATGAAGATGATGACGATGATGAGACCAAGTATCAGGTAGGAATATAAGTTAGAAATGCTGGTGTGCAATATGATGCTTGTATTCTGTATTGATTTCTTAGCTAGAAAATGGCAATGCTGACTCATTGCTATTTCAATCCATTGCACTACAATGATTTTAATAATAGTATTTCGTCTTTATTATTATCCGCATAGAATTATGTATTAGCTTTCATTCTTTCACATTTGAGTCAGTGTTATCATTTGAAGTACTCGAACTAAACTACAGCAAAATTAATGAGCTGCATGTTTTCCAAGTACTGCTATTGTGACCCCTTTTACATTGTGCCGCTTCTGATTTTATCATGTCAGGTTCGTGGACGTGACTTTGTTGTTGACCTGTGTGGGTTACTTGACATTTTCTGGTCTGTTGTGCTGCTGATTCTCAAATGCCAAGCGGTCAATCTTTCACCATGGAAAATAGTTTGCTGGATGCCCTCTGTAATTGAAACCATCCTCAAGAAGAAAGAAAGTTTACAGCAGACGGTCAACGGAGGTCAACCACATGAGGAATTGATGCCCCTTCTGCAACTTCATTGGAAAGAGCTAAGTGTAGATGACGTCAATGAGTGTACATTTAAGGATTGCCAGCTGTTAGAATGATGGTTAGTAACAGGATCAGAGTTATTAGATTGTTCTGCAGATAGAAGGCAAAAAAAAAGAAATGTAAACTTATATTTGGACAGCAGGAACCCCAATCGATTGTCTGGAGGACATGATTTCTTTATGCAATGATTTGGTTGAAGGATTGCAGTCCTGGTATGAAGCCATTGTACCTGACAGTTTAAAACTATTGGCAGACTGTTTCGATTTTGAGAGAATAATGATCCATATTTGCCAATGCCATTTCTCTGAAAATCAGCTGGTAATCGATCTCGACTCCAGGGTTGAGTGACAAAACCATGTGTAATTTACCCCATGTAGCAAAATTGGCATCGTCTGCTTCCCTAAACCTGTTGCCTTTCCACAGTCAAATTGTGTATAATAATCTTAAAGCAACGATGGTGAAATTGTTTTGGAGTAATTGCACAGATAATTCTGTTGGACAAAGATTATGCTACAATTGCTGATTTTTCGTCCAGCTCTGTTCAGCAGATATCTCTTGTCAATGCAGGATCTTTGAAGCCAGGTAGCTTGTACAGAGTAAAGGTTAGCAATAGCAATAACCATGTGGTTTTCTTTGATGAAAAACATTGATTGGCTGTCTCTACAATATCCCTGAAGTACATGCTTCATTTGATAGAGAGTTCTGCATATCCCTTGATTTAGTGTCAGGTGAGAGTGGTTGTGAGGCAGTGGTTGAAGGCTTTTATAGTGTAGTATAAAGGCTCACACGAAGTACGGAGGGCAGTCCAACAGATCACTCACTGAACGTGCATTGGTCGACTGGAGTATTCCACACCCATTGAGTTGTCCAAAAACAATCGTAAAAGTTGGAGAGTTGTACACAAAGGGAGTCCAACGCCTTGAAATTGCCAAACATCGCCTGCCAATATTCACAGATGAAAGGGAAAGAGCTGCACGTCGTTACAAAGTCAGCAAAGTAGTTGATCGTTCGGCAACAGAGAAATTTCGTTGTTCCTTTATCGTAGATGGAAGTTGATTATTTTTATTTAACTTCATACTTGAAACAGATCTTGTAAATAGATTTATGAAAGTCATGTTTTGAATAGTATAAGGCTACTGATTGCAATCCTACTCATAACCTGTGGAAGTGTACACATTGACATATATCATATAACAAAAATTAATGTTGTATACTTTTAACATAACTAGTTTCTGGCATGGCTTTGATTTTTATCTGGTTTACTGTTCATGTCTGAAATTATTGAAATAAAGAGTCCATTTAATGGCTTTGGCAGTCGATTCTTCTCTAGCTGTTGAATTGTGAGTTTCTTTACTGTTAGGACTTAGGGGACATCATCATCATGATCATCATCATCATCATTTATTCACAATTCCAATACGTCGACAGAAAGCTGTTTTACATTGAAGGCGAGATCACATCAATTTACAAGTATAGGTTTATTAATACATTTTTTTTGCATATAGTCTTTTTCCTTTTTTTAATCTACATTTCCTTGTGCTTTCAAGTGAGCCAAGTTTCACATAGGACTGGAGAGGTCTTCAACATTTTGTTAAACCTGAACCTGCTAGGGATCACTTTCATGTGCGATGGCAGACTGTTTCACAAATGGGCACCACCAGCTTGGAAATAGTGGCCATGGCTTGACTTGATGTAGACGTTATTATTTGTGGAGGAGCGTGTTCTGTTGGAGAAAGGACGTTGGAAGAGGTCTCTGACCAGAGGAGGAGCTTCAGTATGTTGGATTTTTTGCATCAAGGAGAGCTGATGCTATTTGATTCTGGCTTTCACGGTCAGCCACCCGAGGGTGTTCAACATTTGGGTGACAGGTGTTCTGTAGTCGCAGCCAAGGATCATCCTGAGCCCTCTGTTCTGCACCCGATGGAGATGGATGGTATGTTCTTTCTTACAGTTTCCCCATACGACGGCGCAGTAGTCAAAGTAAGGCAGCACGAGTTTGTTGTAGTTGGCAATCCTACCCTCAATGGGAATGTACTTCTTACAATATCGCAGAACACCTAGCCCTCTATTAATTTCCCTATCATATAATTCATCTGATCATCAACATTTTAAATATCTATCTATTTTAATTCCTAAATATTCTATCAATAACATTCATGATTTTGTCATTATTTACATATATATTTAATTCTTCATCTCGCTCTTTATTTACTTTACTTCTACTGTCTATGATCATACATTTAGTTTTTTTAGTGTTAAACTCTATCACCATACTTATCCCACCCAGTATAATAAGTAATTTGGTCTTGGTGCTTGATTGGTGAGAGGACCATTGGNGTTTAATGTCCCCGGAACATGGACCGAGGAGAAAGTGAAATTAAACCGAGCCGCAACGGATAGTAAGTGTACTGTCTATGATCATACATTTAGTTTTTTTAGTGTTAATGCTAAGCTGGTTGGCTGTTAACCGTAAGTGGATCTGATGCAAGTCTTGAACCAATGCTGTTTTAGTTCCTTCTTGTTTGAACCACAGATGTATACAATGGTATCGTCAGCATATAAACCAATTTTACACGAACTTATACAGGAAGTTATGTGATTAATATAACTTAATATTTTTCTTGTTTCTAAATTCTTCTTTCCGATGAGAAACTGCAGCGCTAGGTACGGAGGCATAGAACCAAGCATGTATTTCTTGTTTTCTAACTTTATTCTATCTCTGTTCGCCTCGTCCAAAGACGTGCGCCTTTGTAACCCATCGGTCCAATTTGTCTACTACTTTCTGAACGATGGGCACGTGTTTTCACATCATGAAATAGCCTCGCTTTCATATACGTACGTTATCCATACAAGGCTAAAACAAAATGGGGCTAACTCATTACAACAGCGCACATTCGTATTTAAAACTGAGTTTCTACTTAAAAATAATAGGGGACCTAAGATCGAGCCTTGTGGGACTCCTGTTTTCATTTTTTCTGTAGTTGATGTGACATTGTTACATTTGTGTTTTAGCCGGTGCTTGTGTACGATCAGTTAGGTAAGACTTAAACCAAAGTAAACAGTTTTGATATAGTCCATAAAAATGTAGTTTATCTAGGATAATTTTGTGATTAACAGTGTCAAAAGCTTTTTTCAGGTCGATGCTCACTGCACCAATTAATTTTTTTATTATTAATTTGGTCGAAACAAACTTCAGTAAAAGAAAGTACACTGCCTGCAGTTGAGTGGTGTTTCCTGAATCCGTCCTGGAATTTGTTCAGTAAATTATTTGAGATTAGGAAGTCATAAAACTGTTTGTGAGCAATCTTCTCTAAAATTTTCGGTAAGACAGGCAAAACTGAAATTGGTCGGTAGTTTTCTGCCTCTTCGAATTGACCCGTTTTAAAAAGTGGTTTGACTTTCAGAGCGATGCTTGTCTCACACTGTGCGTATTTCCATATTAGAGGGTCATCAATCACAAGACTAAGCAAACACTTTAACGACTTTGAAACTGCTAAAGAAGAATATTTGAATTACCTAGAAGATAATTCTGCGCTAGACGATGATGTAGCAAACCAGCTTGACAGGACTATTTAGCATCGTCATGAAGAGAACCATAAGGCAACCGTCTCAACTGAAAAAGATATAGATAGAATCAAGTGCAAGACTGTTGAAGAAGTACGTGGGAGCAGGGGCGCACCCAGGATTTGATATTATGAGGTCAAGAAGGAAGGGGCGAAGCCCCAGGTGCAGGAGTCACCCCTCCTAGGGAGTCAGGAGCTTTGGCCCCTGGAAAATGTTTGGGAAATAAGAAGCCACAATGACCTCTTAAAACGCATTTCCGTCTCCGTTTTCTACCCATGAAACATTATTGTAGCAATTAATTTTGATAGTCGTAAGATTAGACCTGTTTTCACTGTAATATGTGTTTGAATTATGTATTTTATCAAGGTTAAGTTGTTATCTTGTAGTTGCTAATAAAATGTATTTTTTCAGTTAAACAGATTGAATGAAATAAAGTTACTATGCAGAACCATGAAGAAATCCAGACATTCATGCAGTATAGTTACCATATCGGAAATAATTGTAGAAAGTACAAGCAAGTTTGTAGAAGTAAAGCTTACAAGTTGCAAATAATCTGGTAAGGTCATCTATTCAGAAAAGTTGCTTGTTTACATTTCGCAAAGTTGGTATAGTTGATCACTTTTTGAAGAACATGTGTGCCGACGCAAGGATAACAGAAAAGCACGTTTGGAAGACAAGTAAATTCTACCTATCTGTCGATAACTCTAGAACAAATCTTGAACAACCGGTCTTGTTAAATGTTGCGAAGTACAAGTTACTGCAACATACTCATGATTTACATGACAACAAGGCAGAGATTTAGTTACAAAGCAACGCTGTACACTAGCAAATTCCTTCCGCTCACTTTGCCAGAACATGGTAGTTTACTCCACCTAAGGCAGCATCACTGCACAACCAGAAAACAAAAAAAAATCACAATACCAATTGCCAAAGTGAAAACGCATAGGCAAAAAAGCAGTTTGCTTTTGTGGAGATTGGACTCTAGTGCCCATCCTTCCTCCGTAGCCTATATAATCTTTGTAACTAAATAATCTATGCGTGTTACGCGTCTCACTTGTTGGTTGTGACAAGAACTTAGTCTCGCCAACTCTTGGTCTATTTGATGTGTCAGAATCTCGTTGGGAATATCACA
>OFHS01001230.1:0-24843 GCA_900245855.1 Calvadosia cruxmelitensis
TTATAAAGCAAATCAAATTGAGAGATCAATAGAACAGCAGAAAAGGGAAAATGCATTAACAAAGAGATGGAATTTGAGACACACAAATGAAACAATTTTTGATAGTGCAGACATCGTAGTACCGGAGAGAAACATGTCCGTATATATATATCGTATGTCAGTGGTAATTTATTTCAATTGGTAATTTTTATTTATTTCACCAACCAAGCACCAAGGCCAACTTACGTATTATACAGGAAGAGAGAAGTATAGACTGTATAGTGATAGAGTGTAATTTCCATTGTAACTTGTCAACAAGAGTAGAAATGCATGTGTACTTAGGCTGTTGCACCGAGGAGAGACGAGATGCTCCAACTGCAAACGAGGACATTATTGGAGATTGTCGCAATTCTCTCTAAAACATGACGTCACTTTTTGTAATCATTGATATGAATTTATTTCTTTCAAACTCTCTCAAATTACAAAATGAATTCAATTACTTAGAAAATACATATTTAAACTAAAAACTAATTAGCATGCTAAAAATATAACTACTTAAAATACTAAATATTAAAAATCTCATTTAATTCTTCAGAGCTCTGGAATGTACCCAAAATCATTAGTTACAGCTACAGAATTTTCCAAAGAATGAGCTTTTATTTCACTAAACAAAATACTGTAAACCATTACCCAAAAGATGAAATAGACAGAACACTGTCGACGAATGCGAACTGCAAAGAGCTAAAAATAGGAAAGTCGATCAAATTTGAAACTTTTCTGTGCACATATAACTTGTGTTGACGCAGACCCTCCCCTCGATCACCCAACTTTAAACTAGCTACAGAAAAGGTAAATGGCCATACCGAGTCTTGCAGGTGATGCCAGCCCTCTAAAGAACACAAACAAAAACAACTGATGTCAGAAGGAGGCTAGCAGACATACCATCTAGAAGGAGGCTAGCAGACATTCACACAATATGTTCTGGATAATAATTATACAGTAAAACTTCAAACCTGTCTATAATGGTCACCATTGGGACCTGAGGAAGATTACCTTTATAGACAAGTGGCCTTTTTGTTTTCTGTCCAGGTTGATATCTATAGAAAGTGTTATTTTGGGGTTATGAAGAGTGGCCTTTATACACAGGTGGCTGCTCTATAGAGGTGGACTGGTGGCCGCTAATAAAGGACTGACTGTATTCTGGTTTTACGCAAGCTTCTATTCGTAGACTCTAACATCGACTTTATACAACCAAAAGACACAAATTCACAATTGCAATTAGAGCCATCAACAGCTACAATTCACAATCGTTAGAAACTCATTCAGCAATTGATCCTTAGAAATACTTTTGTCAATAACATTTAGATATTATTGGTCGGTGTGGTCTAGAGGTTAGTACGTGTGGCTGCCAGTCAGGCGTACCGGGTTTGACTCCCGGTCCATCCAACACATATATTCGTTGTCATCTGTGGTTTTAATTGTCGAGGGCCCCAAGGGAGACAAGCCATTGGCTTATTGGGCTACCCTCGTTAAAGGCTCTGGAGGTACAGCGTAATCATCGTGGAGCTTGGGCGGCCAGAGCACTGTTTTACAGAGTTATGGCGAAATGGACTTCGGGCAACTGGGTCCTCGCGCAAACGGTATCATAGAGCTGGAGGAGTGACTGCACTTTTCAAGCTCCTGCACCCTCCCGAAGGTTTGGGCAACCCCAAACCTGAGGGCTACAACAACTACCCTCAATTAAATAAAGTGACATCTACATTTACATTTACAGATAAATAGTTTATTTTAGATCATGCAGGACAACATGAAAAAACAATACAGCATTAAGAAACACAGCAAGAAAACGTTACATGATCATGACAGTCCCATAAGCACCCGATGTTTATTTGTTAATCTCAATTCTTATTTAATTTATTTACACGGCAAACTTTGTTCTTTCTGATTGTAATTCGCGCGTCATCTGGTTTTTAGAAGTACATTAAACCCACATACCTACATTAGAAAAAAATAACATTAAACTTACCAATTGCTGCAAACTGCCTGCTCTTTTCTCCTTTAAGAATGCCAATAATTTTCCCTTCTACAAAACGAGTAAATCCTTCGTTTAACCTGAAACATAATAAGTACAGTGAAACCTGTATTAGTGACCACCTCTGTAGAGCAGCCACCTGTGTATAAAGACCACTCTTCATAATCCCAAAATGACACTTTCTATAGAAATTAACCTGGACAGAAAGCTAGACAACTCCCGACATCTCTTCAACTCACCAAAAGTGCTCCCAGTTGATATTTGTTACAAGATTGCCAGTCCAGCTATGCGTAATCTCATGGACGGCCAACTGGAAAAGATAAAATGTGACATAATTTAAAATGTAAAATGAAAACTGTAGTGGCTGTGTAGTTCCTGTTATCATCTTTGTATTGGTATTTGGTGGTTGTCATGTTTCCGGTTGTCTTCCTGTATATTGTTCTCTTGTGTTAATCCCTTTGGTGTTAGTAATGTCATACTGTTATGTCATAGCCTAGAGTCACTGTATTCTGTAACGTAATTTAGTTCTGTTCGTGTCCTCATCATGAGATGTTGCTACAGTGTAACCCGCTTAAGCGCAATAGTAGTTTGCCAACGATATCCTTTGCTCTTATTAGGAATTGTGCTTATCAGGAATCAGTTAAGAGAGTTTGTAATGTACGCATTAATTCGGTCCATAGCAAATTGTTTGCAGATAAACGGATGTTTAGCTTATCCGATTTGCGCTTAAACGGCTGATACTGTAGTAGTACATGACTGCGGACTGATGTACGCATCTAAAACTGCACATCATTGTGTAGACATGTATCGACACGACAATAAAGCTATAATTTTAAATAGACTTGCAGGCATAGCACTATCATCCTGACTTGTGCCACCTAAAACGATTTTGTCGATTGCCTTTCTATCAGAGAATGTTCTGAAAACAACTTGTGTTTTGTTTTTTGCATTGAATTTGAATTTTGAATTAAATCAAACTAGTTAACCCTTGTCCTGCTATAGACGTGTATACACGTTTTCGAAACAAGTCAAAAGTAGCAACACATAACCAATCAGATAGTTAGTCCTTAGCAGGCAACCAATCAGCAATTGGTGAAACGACTTCAAGTCTTAATTTAAATGGTTTTACTAGCAGGACAGGGGTTTTAAGTTACTTAACTCTAAATTGAACTTTGTTCCCTCGCACAAACAAGCACAGTGCTAGTGGGATGATCTTCGTCATGTATCTTTACTTCCAACTTCCTGTTTTGTCTCTATTTGTTTTTCAACATCATTAAATATATCTATTTATCTAAATTAAGAAGATACAGTGACACCTGTCTATAACGGTCACCTCTGGGATCAGAGAAAAATGACCTTTATAGACAGGTGACCTTTTTCTCTAGGTTTATTTCTATAGAAAGTATCATTTTGGGGTTATGAAGAGTGGCCTTTATACACAGGTGGCTGCTCTATAAAGGTGGCCGCTAATACAGATTTGACTGTAATTAATACAGTACTTATGCAAAATACCAAACTGCAACATGACTGTTATGTAACACTTACACTCGTCAGCGATCGATCGCCTGCCTGCCAAAAATCAAAACAAAAAAACAAATCAGAACAACTGTGATGGATCAAGTAAGAAACAAAACGCAAATAAAAAAGTAAACAAAATACAAAACTAGAATTTCCATCAATCAACTAGATTTCGTTACGCTATGCAATACAATGTATAACTACAAATTTATTAATAAAACAGACAGACAGACAGACAAAGCAAATAAACGCACTAACAGGCAGACAGACAAACAAACAAACAAGCAAACAAACATGCAAATGAATTGGTAAGATCTATATCTCACTGTTGCATTGTATTTACCTGAAGCAAACAAGGAATGTAAATAATAATTTAGTATGATCCAGTCCTGCCCTAATATGATCCAGTCCTTCCAGCCTGTAATCTAGATTACGAAGAATCTATGTTCGCAGTTGTTTGTTCATTTGCAAGTTTGTTTGTTTGTTTGTCTGTCTGCCTGTAAGTGCGTTTATTTGCTTTGTCTGTCTGTCTGTCTGTTTTATTAATATATTAGTAGTGTGTGCAGTTGTTTGTTCATTTACATGTTTGTTTGTTTGTCTGTCTGCCTGTTAGTGTGTTTATTAGCTTTGTCTGTCTGTTTTTATCTGTGGTGTGCGCAATTATTTGCTCGTTTTCATGCTTGTTTGTTTAACAGCAAAATTACTACTTTCAGTCTATTAGAGTTCAGACTGATGCATCGATTAATCGATTCTTTTTCCGCAATCGATTGTCCTGTTCAACCGTCGTCTCATGGATATAACAAAACATGTCCTTCTATTGACATCTTTCACAGGATTAGACACCATTATTCAGTTTACAATTGCCTTCCTGCTCACTAATTAAAGAGCAGACAAAAGTACATAAAACAAAGAAGTCAACGAACCAGAAGATAATTACCATGACTTTACAAAAGTGAACTACGATAATAGAATAAGGAACAAAGGCCTCTGTGTGGTCCGATGCATCGACTATTTATCGATCGTTCGAGTCGATTAATCGATAGTTAAAATCCACAATCAACCCAGCACTAAATTCTACATTGAGGCCATTGTGGTCACGGAATGGATTACGTAATAATCAGGGGTTGACCATACTTTGCAACTGCACTGTACTTGTATCTGAAAATGGTTTAACTCCATGAGAGAAGACTTACCAAAGTTGTAGGTGTGACAAAGGTCAAACAAGGGTTCTCCATTCCGCCATAAGGGAAAGATGGCGGCAGAACAAGTAGGTCATACTGATGCCAAACGTAAGGACCAAGCAGCGATTCGCCAGCAGCAATCATACTTTCAACCTGAGAAATAAACACGTAATTTGCTGTTTCCAATCCATGATGCGTAACAGCCGTTTCGCTCCAGTGTGTCGCTACAGCAAAGCACCATAGCCGGGAGCAACTAAAACCGATTAACTCTAGTTTCAAAAAGGTGACGAGTGTAGCGACACGGCTGTTGCGTATCATGGAAACACAATAAATAATAATAATAATATAGCCAATAGTCTAAGCCAATAGTCTATGTAAACGGCTGTTTTATCCCTCTCACTGCATGACACACGGCATTTTAAAGCACGGTCAGACGTGCCATCATTTGACGAAATACAAAGACAAATCAAAATTCAAAGCATTTATATAATACTATTCTTAGTTGAGTAATCATACAACTGAAACCTACAAAACATTCAATTATAGAAAATTACAAGTAAGACGACAAGAGAAATATATGGGATAATATGGCTCCAGTGGGACTACAAATGTGAAATGTACAAACAGATAAAAACAAAATAAATTGTCGACACTCATATTAAGAATGCCGTACAGTAGGGCAACAAAATATGCCCTGATGATTAATGAGAATATGATTATGGAAGTTACGCATAATATAATAATATAATACATACAATATAATGTACATAATAATATTATTATTACGTTGTTGTGTGTTCACCTCTCCAAATTCGTATGCAGCTGCATCTATAAATTCCTTCTCACACCAGACAGTCGAACGAGGGCCGACTTTTCTACAGAAAAACAAAATCAATACAAAAAAAATTGTTAATAACACCGTCAGTTGCTCAATAGGTTGCATTTGTGTGCTTGCCAGCACCAGGAATGCAACAATCACAATGCAAATAATACCTGCCTTCCAATGCCCCAACGGCAAGTGCAAGCAGGTATGATGGAATTGGAATCTAAAGAAAAAAAGGAAACATTTCACTGCAATCATCAACGTAACAAATGGAGAGTAAGGAAATACTAACTTGCGTAGGAATGCGTAGCAGCACGGACAAGCTATTGTAAAGAGAGTCCTCCTCAAAGCTTTCCACTTTTTAAGTCAAGCAACAAGTAGCTTTGCAAGCTATCTTTTGACAATATTTATATTTGCGACAGAGAACCCAACAGCCAATGTGCTGAAATTGACCATGACTAGTTGCACATATAATGGTCTACTTCCTGTTTTATTTATAAAGTATTCCGGCTAATAGGATTTTAACTGCCCCGAGAAATTGCAAATAAATTTGCGAAGAAAAAATTAGAAGATTAGCGCCTATTCATCACAAACATTGTTTTCCTCAAAGAGTTCAACAAATACGCCGTGTCATATGCTGCCATTCGGCGCAGTGGATGCAGCACACATTCCTTTACCAATAATACCAGATAATTTTGCATTGTTGCACATGAGCACTAACCTCCTGCTTGAACGAGCAACAACGTCTTCCATCATCAGTCACGGAATCTTTTAATCTTATTGCGCTCATCAAAGAAGTCATTTCTGATGTTGTAGTAACCTTGAAAAAGCATCAACATATGAAATCTACAGGGTCGCAACACTTTTCAAAGTCAGCAAATAATCTACATACGACACAGTTAAGCGGAGTTGACAGTATTCCGTATTTCCATGGAGACAGTTCAGGCCTGAGCACAAATTACAGTGATTCACTGGCATTTCCATGGAGACAGAATGGTCGGCTTAACCATTTGATCTCAGGCAATGCATACTGCATATCGCTTGATGACCCAACCCCAATTGAATTCTTGAAAACTCCTCAATCGTCTCCACCATTCATGTGAGTCATTCATTCATTCATGCATAACACGTTGATCTTTTTACACTCAATGTTTGCATGCACGCAATGGATTAATCTAAAATTACTTGCAGAATTATATCTGTTTTCGTGGAGCTGATTTCACAAACAAATAGAAGAGAAGTAAAAACATTACTACAGATGACACCATGGGTTTTTTGCTTTTCATATTCTCATTGCTTAATTTTTTAATTTTACTGTGCTATATGCAGTTGAATTCGGTTCATTGGATTCCAGATCAATAATACTACTGTGAAACTGGTCTATACTGGTCACCTTTAGGACCTAAGGAAAATGACCTTTATAGACAGGTGGCCTTTGTAACCAGGTTGATTTCTTCAGAAAATATCAGTATGGGGTGATAAAGAGTGGTCTTTGTACACAGGTGGCTGCTCTATAGAGGTGGCCACTAATACAGTTTGACTGTAGTGAATATTGTGAACTACCTCTGCGTTGTATGTCATCTTGCTAGATGGGCTATCTTGACAGGGAAGAATACTCCGTGCGTGGATAGCCTAAAAAGGACAACAGGCAACACTTAAACCAAAGCTAAACCACTGCTAGAACAAACATGACTATAGACATGATAATAGACCCAAGTTCCTTGCGGCAATTCAAATGATACACATCACTCACTGAGAAATGAATGTGTTATGAATAGGATTAATAATAATAATAATAAATTATGCATTTATATACCGTGCAACCCCGTTAACATCACCTCGGTTAATATCACAACCTGCTTAATGTCACTTCACTTTGAGAACCAAGCTCTGTCAGAGTCAACTATTTGTACCAGTTTAATATCACAACCCGCTTATTATCACGATTTGTGACTGGAAAACCATAGTGATATTAATGAGGTTACACTGTAGCGCTATTTCCAAGAAATAAATCTATTAACAATTGATTTTCATAAAATTAACTATCTTACAATATAACGGTGCCTAAAGATTTAGATCGAGAAAAATTAACAGTCATTTGCCTTTCACGAAAATGCTTTTCTGAACAGATGCGTTTTAAGCATGCTCTTGAAGCAGTCGACAGAGTCTGCCGACCGTACTTCAAATGGCAAGGAGTTCCATAAAATAGGAATGATTGGTGTTGATCATCTATTGCTGAATGGCGCAGCATATAAACTGAAACTCAAGTACTTCGGTCATACTTTTAAACACCCAGTTTCCATCACGACTTATTGGCTGGTAAGCCTATATGGTTTAAGGCACACGGCCACCGGGTAGACCGGCCAAATGCTGAATCGATGATATGCACAAGAACTATTGCCAATATCACTGACGAAATTACTTGCAACCGCCACCAAGATCTTTGCTGCATCTGCTTCTATGCTACACTAAACATCGGACTAGTTGGAGAAATTTTCATGCCCGATGTCACGGCAGCCGGTACTGGTCATCCGAGATGACGACAACTCATTGTGCATGCATAGCACCAGTACCGTGAGTTAACATGGGTACAATTCTCAGCTGTTGATGATTGGTCAAAATTGAACAATCAAAGCAAATCAGGGCTGATTGGTTGCAGTCTGGGCCATTGTTCTGGATGAACATTCAAATACTGTTGCTTGCCAGCAAACAAGAAGCGAGAGTGTGACAGGCCAGGCAAGAACTCGTGTCATTAGCCACACGCAACTTGTGCGTGTTTTAGCAATATGTAGTGTGGTCAGGGCTTCAGTTTTAACAAGAAGGAACAAAACACATATTGCTAAGAAAATGGGAGCAACAATCTTCTTCTGGAAAAGTCTTCACGGTATCAAAGCGTCAAACAAAGTACTTTCCTTGCAACTTCATTTTAATTCTTATGCACAAGTAATGAGCGTAACACATTGAGTACAATGGCTAAACAGAGAAAGCTCCACAAGCGTCGCCTAAACTAGGCCTATTATAGTCATTAAAACTCGATACCCAACTAATCAACTATTCTGCTCCATGAAAAAAGTTAATTGTAACAACTTATTGGATTTCAGAATAAAGTCATACATACATATATCATGATCCAGACATCAACTTTCCTCGCTGAATGACCCACCTGACATTGAGTGAAGAGGTATGGCAATTTCTTGCCAGCCGTTTGTTGCTTTGTGAGCCACTGTACTGCCGTGCATTCAGATGTCGTAGCATACTTGACACAGATCACAAATTCTTGCCTGAAAACAACATAATATTTACATTATTATAGCAACGTGGCAGTAACCTTTCAAGTGATTACAGTCCAACCTGTATTAGCGGCCACTTCTATAGAGCAGCCACCTGTGTATAAAGGCCACTCTTCATAATCCCAAACGACAATTTCTATAGAAATCAACCTGGACAGAAAGGCCAACTGTCTATAAAGGTCATTTTTCTCAGGCCCGATAGGTGACCAGTATAGACAGGTTTCACTGTATTAGCTGCTGGACATTGACCTCTTTACTTCGCTTAGTCTTTATGTATGCTCATATCGTATAACACAACTGCAAATACTTCTGTGATGCAGTGACAAAATGCAACCGCTAAAAGCGAGAGGGACTTTGACCTTGATGATTGACGAACTAGCCCATCAAAAAGGTCTCTAATGAGACCTTTAGCAGGGATAAACGGGATGTTAGAACAGCTCCTCTTACTTGATAGCATTCTGTTCTCGCCATATTGAGCTGTGTCCAACTTGCATGAATGTGACACTGACTCTTTGTTGTTAATTGGTTATTAACCCCTGTCCTGCAAGTAAAACCAGTTAAATTAAGGCTTGAGGTCGCTTCACCAATTGCTGCTTGGTTGCCTGCTAAGGACTAACTATCTGATTGGTTATGCGTTGCTACTTTTGACTTGTTTCGAAAACGTGTATACACATCTATAGCAGGACATGGGTTAATTCTATTATATACAGCTGCCTTGCTCAATTTTGCATTTAAAAAAGCAACAGTTTTGAAAGAACATCCCAAAGAAAGGGCAGAGTGTGGAGAGTGACAGAACAATTATCTCTGTTACCATATTCCAGCACATACAATTTGCGGCCACGTATAAGACATTTTCAAAAGTAGCATCATGAAAATGCATAAAGAAATAATAGGCTAACAAAACATTCTGAGTGTCGTAATTCGCAAATATGTCGTTTTCATTTAGCCTCCTCTGAAAATTATATTACAGTAACCTGTACAAGCTGAAAATCTCTCTCTCTCTCTCTTTGTAATGCAACCTTTCATGGTCCTAGATATAGAGCTCTGGCAACAACGGCAACATGAATCCTTCAGACATTGCTCTCTATAAGGACCAGAGCACTACAAATATATCATATTCCATGTACACTTGGTTCTCGTTATTGTAAATAACAGCTACTTAGTGTTACACTCACACAGATAATAAAGGTCCAGGGAGCTCTATTGTGAGTGGTTGCCCATAGGGCTGTTCAGTCTCACCAAGTTGATACACAACATCTTTCCCATTGATCTGAACGCTTTCAATAGCTAGAGAGCTAGTGTCAAGAACCTAGAGCAGAAATCAGCATGAATTTGTAAAAAATAAACCCAATGTTAGATAGTCATAAACAACAAACCAAGAGTTATAGCAGCCCCATATTGGATTTGTAGGCTACTGTGTTCCTGATGCGCAAATTGTCGGAGAATGTATGGTTTACACTGACACTCTACAAAGCAACTCATAGTGGTTCGTAAAAGGAAAGGCGGTCGTGTTACCAAAGTGTCAGTACACGATGTTGTAATGAGGTTCACTCGGGGGCAGATATAAAAGGAAGACTGTTTGTGCAGATTAACGAGGGTGCGTCTAGCTCAATGGCAGAGCAGTGGACCGGCAATGATCCAGGGGTGGGTAGTAGCGAACTAAAACTAGTTCGCTAGACTAGCGAACTAGTTTTTTGACTAGTTTCTAGTTTTCTGACTAGTTTTTCCAGGAACTAGTTTCTAGTTCTAGCGAACTAGTTTTCAAACCAGATATCTAGTTCGCTAGAATCAGAAACAGTTGTAGCTAATCGCTAGTTTGCGATTTTCAATCCGAAAGAAACAACAGCACCGAGAGCACGTGTTTTGACCATTTCACGCACAGCCGCTCACATGAATTTGCCATCAAAAGATAATGGTGAGACCTTTACACCTAGAACAATAGCTGGCTCAAATGACGAATAGGTGTTGAATTTCAAAAGCCGAAAAACCAGTGTAACCAAACAGTCGCGCGACGGAGAATGTTGCCGTTTCGACAAGATTTGTAACTTTTTCAACGTGCTCACAATTCAAGAACCTATTTCTCAGAAGATTTATCATGTTGTAAGGGAATTCCTTCAAAAGAATTTGCAACATGCAAACAGAGAACGGAAACATTTCCCGGAATGTTTGTCCGGGGACCCAGAATAATCGAGTCGGTTGCAATGCCCTAAAAGTTTATATGTATGATTCAATTTTGTTAATTTCAATAACTTGAATTTGTGCTTACTTGTTGACCTGCATTTTGCTGACTTCTTGTTGTGTCTAAGTTTGTAGAGTGCATATTGCGAAAACTAATTTCTAGCGGAAAAATCTAGCGAACTAGTTTTTCGAAAAAGTAGTTCTAGCTTCTAGCGAACTAATTTTTTTTGAAAACTAGTTCTAGTTTTAGCGAACTAGTATTATTCGAGACTAGTTCTAGTTTTAGCGAACTAGAAAATAAATCTAGTCAACCCACCCCTGCGGCAATCCAAAGGTCGTGAGTTGGACTCTCACGGCGCCACTTCCTCTGTGATGAACAATCTCGGTTTCCAACACAAATTTGGACTATGGGATCCACAGCAACAAAGATTCTAAAATATTTGGATTCTTTTCTCTGCCATGCAAAATCAAAGATTCCATTCTGGCTGCAGATTCAGCATGCTAGACTTGCGTGGTGGATATCTCCACTGTGCAGAAGGCTATGCCTACATAATTCCAATCAGGCTGTAGTCAATTGCAATTTCTTACAAATCAAACAAATTGTTGAACAGATATGTACTCGTAGACTAGTGGTTAATAAACGTAATATAAGGATAAAGGAGTTAGTGAGGAAATGGGGCTATGAAAATTTGTATTTGTGTAGCTCTGCGGTGCTTCCATTGCACAGGCCTAGCCTAGCTTGCCAAAAGTTGAGTCATTGAGAATGACAATTCAACACTTATTCTACGAAAATATAAAAGAAGTATCGTAATGAAGCTTTAAACCATCCAACAATATATCAAGGCAGACCATACTTACAACAACATTTGCATTTTTTGACCGGCGCTGAAAGTGAAGCTTAGAAATACATCTGAGTATGCGGCTATCAAAATCAACTGTGATGTCCCAATCCAAATGGCAGCACTTAAAATCATCCAAATTTGCCAGGCTGCAAGGGTCTATAGAATTCCAACATTTCCCTTTCATGGCTCTACGTCAAAGTGTATACAAGTAGAATATGGATATGAAATAAACGGAATGGAAGAAGCATCCAGTGAATGGTTTTGATATTGAATGACTTTTTAATTCGATCCTCCAATCTTCAGAAAAAATGGCAGGCCTGTTACCTTGGCCTCTCTCCTTTGATATTTCAGATTTCTCGAATAGGCAAAGGCTCCGCTTTAGTCGACATGTCGCATAACTCGAATTTATTCAAAGAATTAAGTGTGAAATGGAAGTTTGTTTCAGAATGAAATTGAAAAAAACTCAGTAATAACTGCAGTAGCGAAGCTACAAATTTGAAGGAGGTCATGCTATTCCTGGGCGGCGTCAGCAGCCCAAATTTTTTGGCACCACGCCCCTTTTAGTCCTGAAAACCCAGTTTAATGAGTTTATAAGAACTTCTTCACAATGTACAGTCAGAATGGATTCTCTGGAAATTACTAAAAAAGCTAGAGAACAGCTTCTGCAGAACATCAAAGAAGGGACCTTGTTCTTGATGAGCACCCACTTCCCCTAAATCCCTGGTATACCGTTCGTCTCAAAACACTAGATTTAATGCTCAAGGGACACAGCAAGCAACTGCTTTTCTAGCGAAGAAGCAATCAGTATTGGAAAGGAAGCCAACGTTTCCAAGCAACAACGACCATTGTTTGTGCTGCTCTTGCATAGCCAGTTCAATCACGATTCAAATCATTCGATGGGCTCGTGTGGCGTAGTTAGTCATGCTATTTAGAGCAGCCACCTGCGTATAAAGGTCACTCTTGATAACCCCAAAACGACTGATACTTTCTATAGAAATCAACCTGGACAGAAAGGCCACCTGTCTATAAAGGTCATTTTGCTGACCCCAAAGGTGACCATTTCAGACACGTCTCACTGTAGTACAATAACTGACTTTATTACAAGGCAAGCAACGTGAGCGGGGCTGGAGCCTCATGAAGGGAAATGTTATCCTTCCTCAAAGTCAGTGAAAATTAACCTTATTTTAGGAAGGCCACAGCTGCATACTTTATACCTATGTGCGTTTTTAAGTACTTGTGCGGGATGCAATAATAACTAAGGGATGAATGATAAGGCGTGTCCTGGGTATAAGGTGTATAATCACCACTCTGGCTAACTCTCAATGTAATGAAATACAAACGGGCAACGATATTTATATGTGACAAACGGAAATGGGAACAATAGAGATTAATATACAGAGGCTAACTGACATGAGAAAGAGGTTACGAATAATTACATGTAGGTACGCTACATACTTCTAGACCAACCAAACACAACTATCCACCCCACCCCACCCCCCTCTAACAAGTCGGCAAAGGCAACCCCTACGTCAGCAACCCAAACCCTGATTAAATACAGTTAGATACAGCAGTGGACTCCTAACTGAATTATAGCAGAAACTTAGCAGCTACAAAACTGTGGCTGTTGAATTCGATTTGGAGTTGCTTTGTTTTAAACTGCCTATCCAGCTCGAGGTCAATAAATATAAGGAAAGTGATCTTAGGATCATCTGTCTGCCTCGTCAACTGAACAGTGAAGAACAATAGAGGGTGTAGCCATTTCAGTCTTTCTAACTTTCTTTCTGTGAGTCCCCCTTTCAAAACCATAAACATACCGTAATTACCACTGAACAAACTAAGCAACGAGGCTCAATAAAAATACCTGATATTTCTCTTAAACAAATCAATCAGGTAAGAAATCAAAAGGCGAAGAAATGCGATAATAAATGATTTACTTAGAAACAACAGTTGGCTTTACTCTGAGGCGTTGAATTCCCGCACCAGGACGAGCAACTGTGATGTTAATTTCTCGACCCCTTGTCACCAGATCGTGGAACTGTTCTGAAGAACTGGTCATACTTCCGTCCACTTCAGTGATAATGTCATGTGCTCTAAGACCTCCTTGGAAAGCAGGAGAATTACGCACAACGTCAACAACTAGAACACCGTAATCAACCACGGGGAAATCACGAAGCTGTTGATGAAGTTGGTTGCTTAGCTGCGGAGTTAATGTCATCATCTTGACCCCGATGTAAGGCGTAGTTGCATCGGTCGCAGAATGGCTGTCTGACTTTTTATCCCTAATCTCAAGCGACTGAAGAAGGAATGATCTGGCGCGGTCAATTGGGATGGCAAATGATATACCTAAATTGAAAAATACCAAAGAAATGACACAATCGGATACAGTATAACTCGGTTAATATCACACCCTTGGGAAATTGTCTAACGTGATATTATCCAAGTTGTGACAATAACTGGGCCGTACTGGTGAATTCCAGCAAGGCAACAAATAATAGAAAGCCTGACAATAAGCGAGTCCAAACAAAAAACTTTTGAAAATGTGTTATAATAACTGAGATGTGACAATATCCAATGTGATATCAACCGACTAAAATAAGAGAACAGCTTAGTGATTTGATTTGGAAGTGGAATTTAACTTTCCGTGACAATAGCGGAGACGTGGTCTGAGGTGATATTAACCGAGTTATGCTGTAATAGAATTCAAATCCAAAAATATAGATCTATATATGTATGCATGGGGCTCTTAAGAGAACTACAATGGTTGGGGAAAGTCACATTAAACATAAAAACAATATAGCTATATTGAATAACCTACATTCATATTAAATGTCATATCCTGAGCTGGGAACGTGATGATGAATAGGGTTACTAGACATCCCTTATTTCCTAAAATCTTTCCGTATTTATATCTTAGACATTGCCAAATTTATTCGATTTTGTTAGACATTTGTACCCAATTTTTCAAGTATTCCATATTTCTTTTCTGTGGTCTGGTTGCGGGTAACCCAAACCTACTGATGGAATAAGAGTGTATACAATGGTATAGTCAAACCTGTGTTAGCGGCCACCTCTATAGAGCAGCCACCTGTGTATAAAGGCCATTCTTCAAAACCTCGAAATGACGCTTTCTAAAGAAATCGACCTGGACAGAAAGGCCACCTGTCTATAAAGGTCATTTTTCTCAGGTCCCAGAGGTGACCGTTATAGACAGGTTTCACTGAAAATCATTTAGTGGACATTATGAACACGGACGATGTGTAATCCATGTGAAAAAAGCATTTTCCAAATGGCTTTTAGTTTTTTAAACAAATTCACATCGTTTTCACATGGTGCTTGTTATTTCACTGGATTCATAGTTGGATGACAGGAGATGCTGATCAACATACCAGATGTATTGAGTAGCGTCATGGCATTGATTCCAATGACCTCTCCATTCAAGTTGACCAATGGACCACCAGAGTTTCCTTGGTTGATTGCAGCATCGGTCTGAATATATTTCATTGTTCCTGTTAAATGTCAACATAGAGTCAAAGAAATGTGTAGCTAATCCAGTAGAATGGCGTCAACCCGAAGATGCAGACCAGTGTTAACGCTAAAATGCAGCTATTCAAGCGTGCCTTATCAAAGGGAACCGAGAGCAAACATTGAACCTTGAAGTTATTATGCATTCGTGTGTTCAACTTGCACGTCTATACCAAGTTGCTTCTCGGTCTAATCAATGCATTTCATGCGGTAGAAAAGTAATCAGGAACGTAAGGTTCACACTGCACAGTTGTTGCCGAACACTGCATTCAAACGTAGCATGTCTCCATATACCTTACACAAGGAAGGTGCTCTGCCTACTCTGTACTCTCACAGGTGTAAAAAGCCTAGGACAGTGAACTGACTTGATGAGACAGTACAACTCAGATAAAATACAATCTGTCTTACAGGCCACCTGCCTTGAATGACCATAGCTGTCTTGAGTGACCATCTATTTCTAGTGACCACATGTCTTAAGTGGCCACCTGTCTTGAGTGACAGCCTGCCTGACATATTAGCCTTGAGTGGTTTATTAGTTGAACTTCCAAATAATATATTTTACTACTGTCAGTCTGTTAGAAGACCAGTTTTTGCTTATCCGATGAGAAGCACTAAGTTCAACTTTATACAGTGACACCTGTCTATAACGGTCACCTCTGGGACCTGAGAAAAATGACCTTTATAGACAGGTGGCCTTTCTGTCCAGGTTGATTTCTATAGAAAGTGTAATTCTGGGTTATGAAGAGTGGCCTTTATACACAGGTGGCCGGTAATACAGGTTTGCCTATAGCACATGAAATGACCCTAAAATATGAACAATAGAAGGCAAGCAAAGTTGTACTCTTGTCACAAACCATTTAGAAATGGCAGGTTTGAAACGTGTCAACAGTACTGGAAGCAGACACACTGTTCTTGACTTCTTAAACATCATACTTTACCTTTTCGCAAGCCCAGATCTTTGCTGTCTCTGTGAACCGCACTGACAATTCCGGCCGTCACCGTATTACTCAAGTTCAAAGGACTTCCGAGAGCCACAACCCATTCACCAGCACGTAATGAAGCAGAACTGCCCAGCGCAACAGTCGGCAATTTTCCTGACGGATGGATCTGAATCACAGCAAGATCGGCAACATTGTCCAATCCAATGACAGCCCCCGGGTAAACCTTGAATAAAAAGATCATGAATATAGTACAGTATTTTAAACATTTAAATGTTGATTAATCTTCGTTAACGAACAAAAAATCCTGTTACGGTTCAATGCTCTGTGTGCTTGTAGGTTATGTAATTACCGGTACTGTTGTGTATAACTTTTCATCATTTGGCATAACGGCGAGATAATAAATTTTACATACAAACAAAAAACTCTAGAATGAAACACAATATTAATACAGTCTGCTTTCGGGGATTGATATTTTCTGAGAAGCTTTTTGAAGCCCAAAATCCCTGAATGAAAAACTTTCATAGAACCCTGGCTACAACCTAGTCTGCAGATAAGGGCACTTTTTAACGAGATCTCGCGTGCGGCAAGCACTTCAGAAGTCATGTGCGCGTGCGGCATATGACTTCTGCAACAAGCTGAGTGCAGCATATATAGAATTTTAGTCAAAAAATAAAACAAGTTATACAAAATTCAATGTCTCTAGGTGGAGAACAATGGCTTGAAAGCATCAATTTTAATGAAACTTAAATTTAAGTGCGGCAATGCATTATCCCTTCCTGTCTATAACAACCTAGAGCACAGCACTGATTACGTTACAAATTAATGTACATTAAATTTGTGTCTTCTTACTGCACATGCATGGTTATTAATTCATTTCATTCTGGCTCTTGGCCACTACAGCTGATCCTGGGACACAATCATACTTCCTGGCTAGACCCTGGGCCCAGACAAGATATTGGGCCTAAATATTCCATTTAAGGTTCAAACTTTCTTCTCAAACTTTCAACACTGGTAAAAATCGCTATGACGTTAGGCGCTTTGCGTATCATAGAATCTTTGTGGAAAATTCATACCTCTCCAGAAGCTAGTCGAACATTAACAGACGACGCTCTGTTGATCACATGAGCATTAGTCAGGATAATACCGTAATCGAACACAATGAATCCCGAACCAGCTCCTTTGCCCGTCGACAAACCAGAATTGATCTCCACTTCAATATAAACAACACCTGGTGCAGCAATATCAGCTGCATCTGCAATGAAATTAAACCTTCCCACAGATGATCCATCATTGTCTCCCACTGAAGTCGTGCAGAAAAACTTTCTTGAAAAACTTTTAATGGAAGCATTTCTGCTGTAAACAGAAGCAGCTATTGCAACCGGGACATCCTTCTTGCTGCCCTTGATGTTTCTAAACAGTAAATTACTAGCTGCACGGTTAAATTTCTTGGAAGGAATTAGGCCTTTCGGATATCTAGAGCTGGACACTTCCAACCATTGAGAAGTTGAACGCAGCTTCTTCAACCAACTTGTTGTCCTGAGATGCGCCATTTTGGAAGTGGGAGGGGTTCAAGGGAGGCTGAACACGAGAACAAGGTTGTCTCCTTGGCAACCGTGAAAACAAAGGAAATCAAATGCTCACTTCAGCCTGAAAAACCTCTACTTTTTGTAACTATGTCGATTCCTCACATTAGAGGCAACCTGTCAAATAAACAGATCCAGCTTGAGTTAATGGAAGAAGCAGCGTGCCCTCCGCAGTGGATTACGAATGACTTAAATCAATTATTGCGATCTTCTACAGAACAGCAACTGACTGCAATATTTGGTCCACGTGAAGCTCATTCGTTTTTGCATCCAACAATTAAGGATAAACCAAGAAAACCAATTGATTCTAGCATTGCTAAACGAGCTGGTGAGTTTTAATATTGAAATGACAGCAGTAAGGTCTCTAGACGCTGCCATGCAATAGGCTATATTTCAGTTGTGTGTGTGTGTGTGTGTGACTTTATTTCTTTATTCCATTTGTTTTGAAACATGTTTGTTTGTTCAATTTTATTCACAACAGAGATGATACAATCAGAACATTAAATAAAAGGTTACAGATTAATAATGTGGAAATGGCAATTAATGGCTACACACAACACTTACATAAAGCCAAATTAAACATTTACAGAATTTAGAGTGATAAATAAAAGTTTTAATTTTTCAAAGTCGCATGGTTATCGTAAAATCCATCTTCAAAGAAGATAAATTTTATTTTTAATGATATTCGATTGTTTGAATTATCAGATAAAATGAAATACATCAAATAAAAGGCTGACAATTAAAGAAACTCCATTTCAAGAATTTTGTTCTCATATGAAATGTTTTACACTGCATAAGTCTGTAGTACTTATGACTTGCATATGGTTATTTTGTCCAACTGCTTGAAACAGGTCACATGGGTGCTCAGGAATTGTGGAGCTGCTTACGAAAGAAATCAAATGCAAGACTTGAAGAAAAAGGACTTCAAATCACAGTGAATTTCAAGGTACTGCAAGGGCGTAAGATAAGGCAAAATTACGGAGGTAGTATTGGGATGAATAGGTGTGGCAGAAATAAAGAACGTGTGGTCAGCTTATCCGAAGGCTCCTGAAGGGCTTTATACACGAGTACACCCTGGAGTACGTGCGACTACTTTTTCTTGTCATCTTATTCTTGTGTTTCTGTTTAGGATCTTACCGAAAGATACAATCGCCGGAATTTTAGCATGAAGAATTTGCAGTTCAGCCGACATCGTCTAGAGCTAATGCACAAACTAGCTTGCATCAATCGTTGCAATGCAGAAAAGATGTTTGATGCATTAAGTTTGCCGCAAGCACCAGCCAGCACATGTAATGAGCTGATTGAACAAATGAAGGTATGTATACTATATTTGATTCATATCAAAATCAAAACTGGTAAAACCCATTACTGCACTAGAAAATTGTAGGTATTTAGAAATTATCTATTGTACTGTACATCCATATAGACAAACTTAAGGCTTCTTGGACTGGCTGGTACAACTCCATGCAAGAGTAATATATTTATGCAAAGCCATTTCCAAGAAAACTACGTTGTACAGTGCTGTTTAGTAAAATAATTTCCTGATCTGATTTGGTGCCGGTATGCTCTGATTTTGTTGGATCCGATAGGAATACTGCAATAATGGTTCGGATACGATCCAACATCAATATTATAATTAATTATTATATTACAGTGAAACCTGTCCATAACGGTCACTTCTAGGACCTTAGAAAAATGACTTTTATAGACAGGTGGCCTTTCTGTCCTGGTTGATTTCTATAGCAAGTGTCATTTTGGTGTTATGAAGAGTGGCCTTTATACACAGGTGGCTGCTCTATAGAGGTGGCCGCTATTACAGGTTTGTCTGTATCACTTAATTTCAGACAGTAAATTTTCCTGCATCGGTTCTGATCCGATATAGCTTCATAAATCAGTATATCAGTGCCCATCCAGATTATGTCTATATCGGCCCCAAAATGAGTGAATCCAAAGATCAAACATAATGTGTTCCCCGATGTAAGGCTAATGCTGTCATGCATATTTCATTTCCAGGATTTCAAACCTCAAAAGGAGAGAACTTCAATTGATGATGTTCGCAGTACTTCCCCTTCATACAGTCGATGTGACAAGCTTCTGTTTTTAACAGAAACAGAGTTGAAGCCTACAAACAAGACTAACGCCCTGCTTATGCATGGAACTAGGCGCACAAGGAAAACCACCGATTCGAGAAAGGACATTGAAGACCCAGCTCCTACAACATGGGAGCCATTAACAGCACTTGCTCTTTGCGAACAGAGGCCAACAAAAGACCCGACCGTTGATTGCAATATCCCATTCCTTCATGGAAGACATCAAACATGGAAAGTTGTGAAATGATTATAAACATCTCTCTTAGCGTAAGCTGAGACAGCTGCTGGGAATCAGGAGGGCATGTGCTAAGCCCTGAATTTGGTTTCAAAAGAAATTCTATGATTTTGTGGTCTAAACAAATGAATAATTTAGGAACTCTATTTTTGAAACTGAAATTGCGAAATTTCATGATTTCATGACATTCCAAGCACTTTGTTTCATTTTTGAGTGCGCATTGGAATGTAATGCACTGATCTCAAAAGCTATAAATAGTCCATCCAGTTGAATTGAGACATGGTTATCATATATGAACGCTGATGTAGGCCTATGTTGAAACTAAGGATATCGGCAAGCCTACCACCCTGACAGCGAGCAGAAATTAGGAAGGAAAATATCAACTTGAGAAACCTCCTTATAGTCATGTTGTTAAAACTCGTACGAACTACGAAAGTAGGTTACGAAACACAAAACACATACAGTGAAACCTGTCTACAACAGTCACCTCTGGGACCTGAGAAAAATGACCTTTATAGACAGGTGGCCTTTCTGTCCAGGTTGATTTCCATAGAAAATGTCATTTTGGGGTTACGAAGAGTGGCCTTTATACACAGGTGGCTGCTCTGTAGAGGTGGCCGCTAATACAGGTTTGACTGTAATTACAAAAGTAGATGCCCGGTCTAATATTTTGATTGGCTTGTTTTCAAGGAGAGTCATTCTAATATAGTTGACCCTGCATATGACGACGAGAGATCTCACTCAGATAAGAAACACCAGTGTGGGATATGTTCCTGACAGATAAGTTTCTTGTTTCAAGTAGCATATATATTGTACATGTTTACGTTTCGGAATACGTATTTAGCTTCACAAGGAGTTGCAAGTTTCTAAATTGACATACATGATTAATTTACATCTAGGTAGGTAACAGGTGAAATGAAAGAGCTGCAACTTATAATATCCACATTACGATCTCTTATCATGCAGCTACCAGCTTTTGAAGTTCCCCAGATGCCTTTAATGCTTTTGTTTCCGTGCCGCCTCCAATGCACTTCTTGTTGATGAAAACACGTGGTACCTGTAAATGAAAAGATATACAAAATCAGATTGATCATTTGATTGATTGATTGATTGATAGGACTATATTTCAGAGATATAAACGGTGCAGACAAAATAACAGTGTATAAGTACAAGCTGTGTTACAATTTAAAAATAATGATATGATTGCTCGTTTTTTTAATGTCAAATTGATCACTTCAGTTTGAGAACCAAGCTCTGTTAGAATAAAATATTTTCATCCGCTTATTAAATATCAAAACCCATTTATTACGACTATTTTTGACTTGAAAACGATGATGATATTAGAGAGGTTACATTGTAGTAGAGCCACTGAGCCTGAACATGTAGCAGGGGTGTTTCCAAGATTTCTAACTTAGTTATATAGAACTCTGTGGTTTTTCCTAATCAAAGGAAGTTCAAGGCGTGCCAAAAATTGTTAGCTTCTAGACAATTCTACAAGTTGGATAACTTTATCAACTTGTAGGATATCCTATTCCACGAAGAAAGATGGAAAGCATTACTTTCACACGTACAACATGTAGGGGCCTACAAATTTTGCAATGATTTTGAATGCAGGTAGGTTTTCTTCCTGAATAGTTACGGCTATAGTTGAACCATTCTGCAGCAAGGAAATCTCAGTTTTAAAATAACAAAACTTCTCACTAAACGAGTTCTATATCATTTGAATGTTTTTGCACTGAGAAGGCGCTAGCGTGATGGGGCGTGATAAAATCACACGCGAAACTTACATAACTAGGCGCAAGAATGTCGATGAAACTTACCGAGCGAGCTCCTGTCATTTCCAATAACACATCCTGTAGTGCACTACAATCAGATCGATTCTCTATTTCAAGGACGAAATATTCAACCTTCGCTTCATCCAGTGCTGCTTTAGCCATCTTGCAGTATGGACAGTAAGATTTCGAAAACACAGCAACCTTGTGTTTTGAGATAGTCTCCTCGATTAGTTGTCTCGCAGCAGCTTTGTCGTTACCCATTTTGAATCGTTTCTTCGTTGGATACAAGCACAAATGAGAATACTTCAAGCAGATGTATTGCAATGGGTAAATGTTGTGATAGAAGTGTCTAAAACGACGGCTTTATTTTACGTTTTGGATGAGGATTTCTCGAAGGAAAGAACGCTGATTCCAAAAAATGATGACAGCCAGCGCATCAGCATTCGGCACAAATCAAAAGCGGTTCTATTGTTAGAGTTGTCCATTCCTCGCTCTTGATTGGTCAATTGGTCTATTGTCAGCAAACAGTGACGTTGCGTAGCAAATAAAACTGCTGAAGCATGACAGCTAAATATAGCATAAGATCTGGAACATTCGTAGAGTTCACAATTTTGCAAAGTCGTTCAAAGCATAATTGCCATATCCTGCATTTCTACACGTAACATGACGTTTTAAATTAACTGTGCTTTCTATAGTACTGTACGGTATGGGAGGCAAAGCGTGGAACACAGTACTGTACGTTAATCTATAAATAGCTATAACGTCAAGGGTTATTCTCGTAGAACTACAGGTAGATGAAAGGCTGAAAATGTAGTGGATAAATATCGTAGTAAACAGTGATCTAAATTTAATATATAATAATCTAATTAAATTTATTTATTTTTTTTAATTCAAAACAATTACAGTATTTCGAAATAATTGAAATTAATTATTGAATTATTAATGTACTGTATAATGATCATGAACTCTTGCAAGCTCATTTGTTTCTGTTTCTTTAATTATATATTTCAATCTACTCATTTAGTCTTACTTATTTACATTCATATCGTCTTTATCCTCTGTATACATTTATTGTTGATACAGTGAAACCTGTCTATAACGGTCACCTCTGGGACCTGAGAAAAATGACCTTATAGACAGGTGACCTTTCTGTCCAGATTGATTTCTATAGAATGTTTCATTTTAGGTTTAGAAAAAGTGGCCTCTATACACAGGTGGTTGCTCTTTAGAGGTGGCCGCTAATGCAGGTTTGACTGTATTAGTAATCTTAAGCTTCTTTTGTAGGCCTATCATGTATCATGCTCCGTGAAAAAAAAATTTAATTGGCTTTCATGATGATGATTATGCCCTTGTGTGATTTCTTATGGTTTTCTCATAAATGTCAATAGACATGCAAACATTCGGCAGTACTATCCGAGCCTAATCATATTGCTCAGTAGAGTCTAACCAGTCTTAATCTTTCAGGGTCCACACGAATGTGGTCTCTTGACACGGGAGAGATCTTCTTAAACTAATATTATGATTCATTGGTAACTCAAAAGTCAAAACCGGTTTGAATGCCTTCATAATTGGCTTCGACCATTGGATACTTTCATGCTACCAGTTATCTAGTTGGAGCTATTGCACTACATTATATAACGCAGAATTTGATATTTGCAATGACAATTGAGTTTGCAGATGGGCAGCAGCTTGACAGTTTCGACCCGTGCTAAACATTTACAACTTGCCCTATCAAAAGTTTCCTCGACGGAATTTCATCCTGCCTTCTGCACCTTCACTAGTTTACTCCACCGTAGTAGCCTATCCTGATTTGACTAACTAACCTGGTGAAAAATAAGTTTAAATTTAAAGTGTTGCTCTCGTCAACAGTACTAGCTGTTGTCAAAGTGTGTGACCTGACCTTTAGCTAGTAACAAGCCATGCGCCAAAAAGCGTATCGACTCTCTTAAAGGAATAATTTGAAGTTGGTCACAAGACCGGTGGTCACTTACGGCAATTTGTCACTGGAACAGGTTGGTCATGGATTTGATAGTTGATGTATATGCATTAGCTTGAATGTAGCTACTGTAATGGCTATCATAAAAGGGACTGGGACAGTGAGCATGGATGGGCGGCATGTGAGAACAATCAAGTCAAACGAAATGAACTGTGGAGGAGCTTATGTATTTTTAATGAAGCTAATAAAATAAGACTACTATAAACAATCACAAAATATGTGGGATCGTAATTAACAGGCTCATGGGCAGAAAAATTCTGCAGAATCTCACAAACGTCAGCAGTCACCCGAGACTGCTACTGTAAAGTTCACACACTGGCGTTGAAGCAACATTAAATGATGTGGTGAGTTAACAATTGTTTCAAAATAGCTCTAGTCTTTCTATATACAAAATAATTATATGTCATTCATGTTCGAAAGTTAAACTAAGCAGAAGCCATGACGCTGAGCTTGCCAGATCTTTCCAATGCCTGAGTTTCCGTTCCACCGCCGATGCATTTACCGTTGATAAAAACACGAGGCACCTGAAAATGAAGCACAAAGGGGTCATTTAACAGATAGTACAGTCAAACATGTATTAGCGGCCACCTCTATAGAGCAGCCACCTGTGTATAAAGGCCACTCTTCATAACCCCAAAATGACACTTTCTACAGAAATCAACCTGGACAGAAAGGCAACCTGTCAATAAAGGTCATTTTCCTTGAGTCCCAAAGGTGACTATTATAGACAGGTTTCACTCTAAGGGCCTGATTACATGAGGCGGGCCAGCCCGCTTGGCGCCGGGACGGGATGATTTTGTCGATTGTTTATATGGTGATTTCCTGTCCGGGCTGGCCCTGCTTCAGCCCGGCAAATTT
>OFHS01001231.1:0-29889 GCA_900245855.1 Calvadosia cruxmelitensis
CTATACCGGATTTCGCCAATAACGGTTAAATTTGGACAGTCCCCAGCGCACCGTTATTGGCGGAGTTGACTGTAGTTGACATTGCTAACGAGATGTAGCCTAACATAATTATACCACTATGAGGACCTCAATGCATTAAACCAAACGAGAATGCAGATCATAACAAGCAGACAGAAATTCAAATACAGTGAAACCTGTCTATAATGGTCACCTTTGGAACCCAAGGAAAATGACCTTTATAGATAGGTGGCCTTTCTGTCCAGGTTGATTTCTATAGAAAGTGTCATTTTGGGGTTATGAAGAGTGGCCTTTATAGACAGGTGGCTGCTCTATAGAGGTGGTCACTAATACAAGTCTGACTCTAACAACAGCACTTTGCAGGTGGAATGTAACTAACTACTTCAAAGCAATCATACCGGCATTCTTTCGCTTGCATCACCAATCGGGAAGTTTATCATTGACCGAGCTGTCTGGGCGCCATAGTATTTGTCCTTGGGCACCTTCAGTTCACCCATGGTGTCTTTTTCCAGCCGATAATCAGACTAAAATGTCAAACAACAACTCAAATCTACTGATCTTGTAAAGATATAACAATGCATGTCCAAATGACGGCTGAATATTCACAAATGAGCTGCATGTCTAAATAGTGGAAGTGGAAGATTAGTGGGTCTGTTGTTGGTTGCTGCCATTGATCTCACCATCGCCTTTGAACGTTCTGTTGAGCTGCCTGATAGTCTTGTTGACATTTGTCATTCTGCAAATATTACTTGTCACTGTTTTTTTCATAGCGCAGCTATATTTCTGATTGCATTTCGTTACAAGCATAGTTGCCACAGGGGTTAATTAAGTAGAAATGTTCTCAAAATCAATTAATCTCCTGATAAGTGGTCTAGAGCTTGAAGACTGGAATTGCGTCTGTGATGGGTCTTGGTTATCAGCCTTAATTGCATCTACAATGAAGTTATATGCAAATTGGATATACGCAAAGTCGATCTAATTATACAAACATTTATGAAATCCTAATGTAGTACAACATTGCAGTTTTCAAGACGAATAGATGTAAACATCTTCGTCATGCAGCTGTTTTTTACAAATAGAACTTGGCTTTTGAAATTCAAATCTTACACTCCTTGAAACCAGCCATTGTGCTTGAGGTAAAGGTCAATCTATTAGCTATTAACAGCAGCTGCTGTATATCAGCAACTCCTTCTCAAGCGGTCAGAAGCACGTGATCCTCGCGCTGCGTTGGACCGAACTTGCATTGAACTAAGACATGGCGAGCAACAACTTTGAACAATACTGATACTTTTAGGATATTGTGAAGTAAACATCGAAAAACATAACTACCAAGTTACCAGTTTACTCATAGTTTAGGCTACTTTCAATTGTCAGAGCTTTGCCCTGCACAACTGCGCCACTGTTGTTTTTTAATTACCATTTATCAATAACATGCCACTTGTCTTTTGTCTGCGAAAGCAGCACAAGCTTATTTGCTCAGTGCTCATGGGCAAATCAGGCCAACCGTTGAACCGTAGGCTAACTGAGTAAGTGACGATCAACAGACCAGTCGCTCCGCTACCTAGCAGGCAAGAACGAGTTCACAGACAGTGGCTAGGAAACTCGAAGCAGGAATGATAAGTTTATTAATTGTTGATGCGTTTTCTCACCATTGTTCTGATTGATGTTTTCTTGAGAATAACAGCTCGACTGGTTCCCCTTGCTAAAGATTTCACGAGCAATGCCCCTGAAGATCTGACCAACATGGCAGCCATTATGGAGGAGGGAGAAAGCTAAGAAAGGCCGCTGGCCAAGGGGACAGTGCTGAAGGTGACGAGAATGGCCTCTATACACAGGTGGCTGCTACTACAGGTTTGATTGTACTGTAGCGGCTAGCCTACCGCGTAACTAGTGGAACACTTTCTTGAATACCATAGACTGGAGCTGGAAACTGCGACCGACTAAAGAAAAGCCATTCGGATTTTATTTTCATGGTTAACCGCACATAGGAGAGTCAATTGTCTAGGGCATAGCAGTTCATGCAGGCATGATTCGGTCTGATCCCAGGAACGTGGCAAACTGGCAACATATCCCGGTCTATACGCTCGACGGTACCATTAGTAATAATTATGCGTATTCGTGATCTAGGAAGACAAGCAACGAAGGAAATAACAAACAATCCATGTCAGAAGTGAAGTTTCTTCCTCTTAATTTGACGTTGAAACGGGAATACTTAAGTAACACTACAAAATCTTCCTGAAATTACAATCTTATTGAAACTGTAACGCAAATTGCAACGCGATAAATTTACTCTTTACAACATGTCAATCAGTCATACTAATCTTACTCACAGAGATAGTGTATATCTATTTACAACTGTACATAATGATGATATTTAATTAAAAAGGTCCCATGGTGCACTCTGCAAAACGTGAACTGTGCTGTGAACAGAGCTCCGTCTACTGTTGAACAGTTGCAAAAGGAGATACGTCATTGGTTTCCATGGCAATGTGTTGTCTTTCCGGCAGATCGATCATGATGTCAATCATGTTGTTCAGTCCAAGTAAATAGCCGTCCTCATGATTTCCTTCGATCCATTCACTTTCATGATCGATGGTGATGTCTGGTGGAAGTAAAACGGTCTTCCCAAAGTCAATCATCCAGACGCATGCGTGGTCGGATCGATCGTGGACAAATAACAGTGAACTGCCAACAATCTGAGCAGAAGGGCAAAAAGAGGATTTCAACAAAAAAATGCACACAAATATAATGGAAAAGCAATTGACTGCAAATGTGGATTATTCAGACCAGCTCATAGCACTCAAACGTATTCAAACACCAAATTGCTATTTTTTAACCCTTGTTCTGCTATTGACGTGCATACACGTTTTCGAAACAAGTCGAAAGTAGCAACACGTGAATAATGGCATAACCAATCAATTAGTTAGTCTTTGGCAAGCAACCAATCAGCAATTGATGAAGCGACTTCAAGGCTTCATTTCAACAGTTTTACGAGCAGGACAGGGGTTAATTTCTAATGTCACAATGTGGTGCCAAAATGGTGGTGAAACTTCAGTATTCTATTGGCGTTGCCACCTGTCCTACACAAAACCTTCAAAGCTCACAGTGGTGCAGACACTTCATTGCTATGTCTACAGGAATAAGGTACAGACATAGTGTGAGCGCCGATCTCGTTTACATTTAGCCTCGTTTATATGATTGAGTTTAATTTACAGGTTTGGTCAATTTTGTTATACTGTATTATATCCGATTACCTTAAATCTTATTGGTTAGTTAGATTTACTTGTCAATCAAGTGTTAATATAAATCGATTTGTATTGGTAATAATAAAGTGTGTTCTACCGTGTGTTCAACGGATTCGACCCATAGGGATGGCGTCTCTTCGTGTTTGGTTCAGGCCACAAGAAATCCCGATTTCAATAGAAATGATTTCTTGTCTGATTGGTCTTTTGTCCGTGTTCGTAGACTCCAAAAGGGAGCACAGCTATTAAGTTGGTAAGCAACTTTTGCTCTTTTTGAATTGTTGAGATATTCTTTATTAGCGTCATCTTCTAGGTTAACAGTCCTCTATAAAATAAATAAGTTTCGCTTGGTGACGTTAACACATAGGTTTAAGATTTGTAAGAAACAGAATATGCCAAAGCTAATTTATGGAATGACAGGGAAACCACATTCACAAACATATCTAAGTGAACATCCCTGTGGTGGCATAGCTCTACTCTCAATTTGGATATCACCAAGATTAAACAGGAAGGTATCTTCAAACACAGCTCGCAGGAAATGATGACAACATACCTCATGCTGATGGAAGAAACTGGACGACTGCAGCGTTGCCCGTATGGCCCTCAAACGCCGAATGTAAATTTCCTACAAAAAGACCAAGGTGTTATGAATTGGCAAGAACTCCCAAAAACTACACATTTTAAAACCTGCATGCAATGGTGCATATGCTGAGATGAAATGGGATTTCTATTGTTTAAGCCCAAGGTGGTTCAGCCAAATTATCAAATCAACTTTCACAACATCTAAGAACACTTCCTACCTACCTACCAACTAATTATAAATTGCATAATTAATGTATTGCTTAATTGTAATAATTACTACTACTATTAATAATCGATACATAATAACAATATATGCATTTCTAATGTGCTATTTCCAAGAAACTGTTCAATAGCGCTTTACAAAGGTTTGAAATCTATATACACGGTCATTATGGGTGTCTGTTATGCAAAGGTCACACAAACACAAAGGTCACACACACATTACTCTTGGTTTCAAAAGGGTGGCTGTGTTCTACACAGGAATCAGTAAATACATGCGTAACACAATCCAAAGAGAGGCATCATGTCAACTCACCTGCAATTGTTTGTCGCCATTGACAAAGTCTGCAAATGCTGCCACAACATCTTCCCGTAACTTGGTCTTCTTGAAATCAATTGAAGGCTTCTGATCTCCTTTCTAAAACAGAATTAACAGGAATTAAGCTAACAACGACATCTCAGAAGCTGGAGTCTTGCATCAAAGGCGCCAGAGACAAAATAACCTAATGTAAAGCTATTGTGATCTTGAATCCAAAAGGTAATGGCGTCAAAAGATAAGAACATCTCATTGGGAGGCTCAGCGTTCTTCACAGGATTGAACATGAGGTATTTGGGTCGCATTCTCAAGCAAGCACTATAACCAGACAAAGCCGTGTTTTCAAATTGCGGTTGGTCTTGCTCAGTTGAACAACTAGCTTTTTGCGAATTCTATCCACTGATTGTACAACCACTCAATTAAGCCTTGTCAGAGTAGCAGAGTAATGGTACATCAAATTTCCATAACTTACCTTGATGCCTTCAATGCGGAAGCCGAGTGTAGATGTAGAACTAATCTGTTCCCTCCACTGCATATATCTTGGCTTTGTGAGTCCGCGTTGTGCATGTTCTTCTGCAGTTGGCTCACTGGGATCAACGGCTACCATCTTCTGATACATATCCTGAGTGATCAAAACATTGATTTGCTATTACAAGAAGACACGACTCAAGGACAGTTGTGAAAACACAGCAATCTAGAAGAAACTAATAGTAGGCTACTGGTCTTGAATTGTACTTTTCTAAGCTTGGGTTCCCTTCTTGCTTTTGCCAGCTCAATTTCCAAATAGGTCCTGTAAGAAGAAGAAAATACAGCTAACGATCAATACAAGATTCGTAACAGGAGAAACTGACACAAGGACACAAGAAACCATGCCCCTACGTGGATAGGACTGTGCCTTACCTAACGCCAACCTTGCAGTCCATAACAGAAGGATTGTCAAACTCTGCAAGTAAATCCTGCATTTCAACATAAGCTGGCAAGAAGTTAAGGAACTGATTGCAATCAATAAGCATCTCTTTCCTATGTCTCTGGCATTGGCTGTTGCAGAAGATAGTCCAGCCTGATCAAGTTGTTAATCATTGGAAAACTTTACCCAAATCAGTTGTAGGCCTAACATCATTCTTCATTCACTGATAAAGTTAAACTAACATTTTTATAGCCTAGGATATCTTTATATAGACAATAGAGTGAGCGGTTACATCAGGCTTTAGGTCACTGCTGTTTGATATCCAGCCATTCTTTGCCTGGATATGGAGATTTGTTTTCTTACGTCAATTTGCCAGTTAGTGATTGCTCGTCTGTCAATCTCTGTGATGTATTTATCCGTACAGCATACAGTCAAAACTTGTCTTAGCAGCCAACTCTATAGAACAGTCACCTGTGTATAAAGGCCACTCTTCATAACCAAAAATGACACTTTTATAGAAATCAACCTGGACAGAAAGGCCAGCTGTCTATAAAGGTCATGTTTCTCAGATGAGAAAAGTGACCATTATAGACAGGTTCCACTGTAGTTTGTTAAAAACTGTACGTCAATTGTGCTACAAGGAAGGGGAATGGGAAGTTTCCATAACATTACCCTTCCAACAACAACAATTATTTATGTTATCTGCTAAACTGTGAAAATATTAAGCAAACAAATATTAAAGAGCATATTTATTTAGCAATTTAGGAAATCAAAAAGCTGATCATTTTTTCTCCTGAGCGGTAATCATGGCATTATAATAAAACAATCAATGACAATATCTGAAAAGATACAATGCTTATCGTCGCAGACCGTGCCTCGATATTCTGGAACATATGGGCGCATCACATCAGACATAAGCAGTTGTAGGCAATCAATTTCCGGCTGGTCAACTTTCTTTCGAATTGTCCCATTTGTACCGGCCTTGAAGCATCCTGGAAACAAACAATAATCCAAAGTATTGGCCTCGTAGTTCATAGGGTCTAGTCCTATGTCCTGAAGCATACAAACTGCCAAACACAATCATACGGCTATACAGTCGAACTCGCTTAATATCCCATCGCTTAATGTTCACTTGCTAGTTGGAATACAAACTCTCATGTTCTTACCTCGCTTTATATCCTCTCGGATAATATCCCATCTCGCTTAATATCCCACTATTTTCTTACAAATTTCGAGTGAAACTCGCTTATTGTCCCGTTTTAAGGATGCCTTACAATATATATAAACTTTTCGGAACATTTTGCATCAAAGGCCCAGACCACATGTCACTTGTTGGTTGGCCAGAGTCACTGGTTAGTTGTTTTACTGTTAAAACTAATAATAATCTCCATCAACTGTTGGTAACTAAGATGTTCTTCTTGGCCGCAGTTGAAATGTTTAGGATTCTATGTTAAAACAAAGGAAATGCTTGTTTATACTTAGTCCGGTTAATATCCCACCTCGCTTTAAATCCCATTTTTGGTCTGCACGAAGGGTGGGATATTAAGCAAGTTCGACTGTACCTTGATGCCCTGCTAATTGTATCCACGGATACTTCCGCTTGTAGCTTTGCACAAATGGAGACCAGATGATGGCTCGTCGGATTTTGCTCCACATGTAACCCTATAAGGAAATGTAGATTGTCACAATTTGTAAAATAAAATAAATTAAAGTATGAACATGTATGAATGATCACAGCAGTGAAATTTGATGCAGGCCTACTGAGTCAGAACTCATGCCATGATAAAATATGTACCAAAAATAATACATGTAAGTAAATTACAAACTGAATGTGAATCTAGGAAAACATTTTGATTTCTCTTTCAAGAATTTTCGAAATAAAAATGCTGCCATATTCGATATTCCCATCCTGCCTTCTTTCAGAGAACATTTTGTTGGAAAGCCTTCGTGTGTATTGAAAGTGTCGTAGTTTGGTCGAAAGAAAGAATCGCACGAGAAAATAATATTCCAAGGTCAAATGCCAGATTCGCTTTCATGTGACTTTGAATGAAATATTTGGTAGTACAAGTGCTATTTGGATCAACTCATGACTGAAAAGATTGACACACGCCGCAGCAATAACCGGGCATGTTGCTTGGACAACTGAGTGAAAGAGAATAAAGAGTCCAATATCACTTGACACCATAACTAAACGCCACATTCAGAGATCGAAAATTGGAAAATTCTAAAACAGACTTGTGAAAACACCGACGTCAAGCAGACCATCGATTTAGTAGCTCAAAATCTCAGTCACGTTATCTCAGTCACGTTAAATAACTTGAAATATAAACTGCCTGCTCTTGAAGTAATGGTTTCGAAAGAGAAAGAAATGAATAGAAGAACACAGTCGCACATATTATCGCGTGAGAGAAAACAACAGCGCAGAGCGTCTGTCTTCACAGCTCATCTAAATAAGTTTATCTCAACAGCTGAGGCACAAACTTAGGCTTACTCGGCTGCTTATAACGCGGTCAAATGATAGCAGATGCATCGCAAAAGATAGGAAGCGTGGATGTGGGAGTTCAAAAGCGAAACATTGCGCAGTTACCTTTGGTTTGCGTTCCAAATTCAACTTCAATCCGTCTTCGTCGTAGTCTGACAAGTTATCGTCCGTTGTGTCGAGGCTATTACAACTAGAAAGACTCGAGCTCGACGAGTTCGGTTTTATCTGGTCTCCTGTGGATAAACTGGATTTCCTTAGAGCACTTTGCCCAGGACCATTCGGCTTGTGGTTTGGCGGAGGGCAAACAGGTTGCTCACGTTGAACGTCGACCGTGGGCGAATTACAAATTGCATTCTGCCGCTCCAAATCGTTTGCGAAGTCACATTTGGCAGGTGATATTATTACAACCGGCGTTCTGCAGTTATTGGTGATCTTAACATTGGCATTGCCAAGCTTCTCGTCGCCAGGAAACATCGTCAAGTTCTCCGTGATCTGCTTTGTCGTTGATGTTTCGTGAAAATGGCGGAGATGATGAGTCTCGTCTCTTACGCCGTTCCCATTCATCTTCGCCGATATCACAACACCACCACGTCTCACGAGTTAACGAAGATGCAACGATGATCTCCAATATTTCAAACTCTGAAACAGTACGAACTAACAACGTCGCAAATATACGAAGCTGCTCCCACAAAGTGAAGTTGTACGCGCTCTCCGCTCAACCCGAATCAGAAACACCAAAACTGAGGTTCCGACGACATCAAGCCATCTAACACGGCTCAATAATAATTCCAGCCTCCACGAAGATCACGATATACCGTGGAACACGCAGTTAGTGTTGCCAGAGGAGGAGCAGCCTGCCTGGCCACAGCGCTGGTTTGTTTTGTTCTGCTTCGGGCGCAGCCAACCTCACGCCGCGCTCATTTCCAATTGACTGAACACGATTATGAAAGAGGAAGGTTTGAATTTCCTTATGGCTTCTTTTCTCATCCACACAAATCTCACGATGTGAAACACGTGCTGAACAAAAACAGCTCTGAATTATTGATAGCTAGCAAATGTTATTTTGTGGGGTATTCAACTAAATGTTGCTACACTTAAAAGAGTTCATTGCGGCTAAACACAAAACATTCGCTCAAAAGATGCCGCCTTGCTGAGATCTTTCAATGGCTAACGTATGAGATCATTCGAGTGATTTTATCACCTAGGGTACAGCATTTATCAACGGAAACACACAACATTAAAACAACAAGATATAAAACATTGCTTTAATTGATTTTCTACTGTAAACGAAAAGCGTGGGTTGATAATTTGATTTGAGAAAGAGTATTCAATGCACGTTAGTCAGTTTCCAATAGCAACAGCCGCGAGGAAGCCACTTTGCGATAAGCTCAACAATGTCTGTATAGGTCTGCACGAATACACGAACGACATTGGCAATAGAAATGAGAAAGGTTGTCAGGGTGCAATTACAATAAAACAAGAGACATCATTGTCAACGGCTTTTGAACTTCTGCAATTCGGCCACTCGCCCTGGCTACCTTCCATGCCTTCCACAACATGCAAGTCACCGTATCCTAAAACACACGACCCTCAACCGCAAAACAGATCACATTATTAGTTCAGTATTCTTTTATTAATTGAATATCCGATAAATGGGATTCCATACACGCACACTACCTTGCGACAAGCACACACTACACTTTCAACAAAACAAACTTACAAGCAATTTGTTGGCTATCAACACGCAGGAAAACATATTCAGGTACAGCTCCTAGTGACTGTGCATTTCTGAGTTCACAGCAGAAGATCACTGTTCTTCATTAGTTCATCAATTCAGCATGCCTCTTTACAACCATGCAAAGTTTCCATGAAACCCATGAGCTAACGGCAATAAAATTAGAAATATTGTCAGCCCCACAGTGTCTGCTCGTCTGTCAATGTGCATGAGTTGATGGCCATTTGCCATATCACATCTCAGTCAAATTCATCCAGGTTGCTATGTGGGGACACATAATGTGACCGTAGCCATTATCGCAATTGTTGCATGTCTTGGAGGGAAGTCATAATTGCAGACAAATTGCTGACATCAGCATTTAAATGGAACAGTCGAGCGCTGTGATTCGTGTTATGAGTGCCGCTGGGTCACACAAAGACTTTAGCGAGTGCATCTGCTCCGGCACTGGCAATAAACGGCTGAGATGGATGGAATGCCACATCAAAGACTGCCTCGTCAAATTTCTTGCGATGTGCTGTGATTTCTTGAATGCAAGTCTTGTTGTCCATACTCCACAATCGTATCGATCCATCATGACCTAGCAGAGATTAATATAATCATATGTCAAGTCATATACAAAAAAAAGCCATTATTATTATATACAACATTGAAGATGTACAGTACAGAGCAGCCACCTGTGTATAAAGGCCACTCTATCATAATCCCAAATGACGCTTTCTTAGAAATCAACGTGGACAGAAAGGCCACCTGTCTATAAAGGTCATTTTTCTCAGGTCCCAAAGGTGACTATTATAGACAGGTTACACTGTAGAGGTCACAGGTCTAAATGAGGTATGATGCATGGTATGTGTAAGCTGACCCTTGCATGAGTTTACAGAGTCAAGGACATGGAAGCGGAATCCAACACTATAGCTCAGCAGTTACAACAAGCAGAATCGCAATCACAATCGAAAAGTGCACAGCAGGATCCTCAGGTGCTGTGAAACCGCAAGATTTCCAAGGTGCAAATTGTTATAGATTGTCGGGTTGTTGTGGAAAATTAGACTCTAATTTCGATGACAATTCTGTCATCGCTTGAGCACATGCGCAAATCAACCAATAAAAAGGCAGAGATCAGATTGTTACATTAAATTACATTATGTTATATCATATCATATTGAATTATATTGTATTATATTATATTACAGCGAGCAATTTGAGTGAACAGCACAACGTAATCACAGGCAATTGTTATAATTCCTGGGTAGAACAGCTCTGGGTGGGCCACACAACAAAGAGATTATAACATACCACAAGCCATAGAACCTAGTATAGAAAATAGAAATGCAAAAGAGGAGTGAAAATTGTTGGATTCTTACTTCCAGAGAGCAGGAATAATCCACTGGGATCAACGGATAAACTCGTAACAGCATCAAGATGTGCAACCATAGAGTGGAATTGTTTTCCTTTGACGAAATAACAATTATGTTAAGAAAACATCAAAATACAACATCACAACAGAGTACAATTCACAAGGAATTGTCAACCGAAATAATCATCACAGCTAATTACATACCATAGATGACAACATGCCAAATATTGTTTAACAAATAAAATATATATCACACCTGGGATATTTACCATTGATTTTCAGAAGAAAAAGTTGAATCGTTAGCAAGCCTGCTATAATTACTACACATCAAACCATCTGAAAACTGAAGAGATAAATCACGAACTCTATATAATATCATTACTTATTTAATGTCAAAGATACATAGTTATACCATTATTACCATATGAAACCAACACTGTCAGTTATTTACCTGTGTTCACATCAAAGAAGCGAATGTGCCTGTCCTCATGTGCAGTGATGAGAACCGGAAGAGTAGGATGCGAGATGATCTTATTGATTTGTGTGGCTGACGTCCCATCTAAAGTAGAGAACAACATAATTTAGAAAGCAAACAAATAAAACTCATTGTTCCGTCCTCACGAGGTGCATGAATGCCGTAATTGAACATGTCAACATGCAACAGAAGTTGACCAAATGCTTAAAAATTATTGGAAATTAGCATAAAATTTACTTGCACAATTGAGATAAATCCATGGAACGTTAGATCTGCAATACGCCAGATAACGCAAGCAGAGTAATCAGAGGGACAGGAAATACAAACATCTGAATTGTGCTATCTTTGCCAATCACCATTGAAATCAACAACAGCAGATACAAATCAATCCACATCAGTCACAACAAACATGTCCAGCGGCACATACTGTAAGTCTTTGCACTGTCCAGTTTAAGCACAGGCTTAGCCGTTGCGAGGTCATATACAACGCATTCTGCTGACGTGTACGATGCTGCCATTTGACCAGTGTCAGTGCTGATGAAAGTAACTGACGTTGGAATCCCTAAGTCCCCTGCAACGGGAAATCAATTGGCTCGCATTCAATAAAACAGAACTGACAGCAGTGTGATAAAAGTGACCAAATCAATTGCGAATCATTGTTAATGGTGTTCACCATTTAAAATATGATCACAGAATTGTAGCTATAAAACACATAATAATTAATAAGCTAGCATAAGATCCCTCAATGTTACCAGTTGGGTGAGCCAGATGACAATTGAATCACAACCGAAACACATAAACACAAGCAACACAGTTATTAGTCTCGCGCACGCACGCACACACATACACAGATTCAACAGTGGTCAATACAGTCAAACCTGTATTAGCGGCCACCTCTATTAAGCAGCCACATGTGTATAAAGATCACATCTTCATAACCCCAAAATGACACTTTATAGAAATCGACCTGGACAGAAAGGCCACCTGTCTACAAAGTTCATTTTCTTAGGTCCCAAAGGTGACCATTACAGACAGGTTACACTATCGTCAGATTGACGGTTGAGCACCTACCTGATTCATCACTGTATGTGCATACCAATGGAGAATGCAAAGAAGGATTCCACAACCGACATGTTCCATCAGCAGCACACGACAAAAGTTGATCTGTTTCTTTTTGTAGAGCAAGGCTCCAAACGGCATCAGTATGTGCTACCATAGCACTGCCAAGAACATGAGGATCTGCAAGCAACAGCAGCAAATGCCAAAATTAACTAGCATACCCTGGGTATTTAAATTAAGATAAGAAGCATTTGCATAGACTGCGTGCAAAACAGGAACAGGATAGTTCATAACGCTTCTTAATAGATTGCTCTATTCAACCAAATTTACTGCAACAATCTCCAGTCGAAAATACTTCACATAATGACAACACCAAGCTGTGTACCGCAACACAAGTTTAAGCAGAAGTAAAGCAGAAGTATTCAAAGTGGACATACCATACGGCGCAAATTGATCGGTGTTGAATGACGGCAGATACCAACATTGTATGGTGGCATCGAGACCACCGCTGTAACAGACCGTGCCATCACTGCTGACCACAGCGCACAGGACGGGACCACTACAAGGCAAAGGCAAGAGTATCGGTCAAACCAATTCATCAATCAATCAATGGAGCATCTTCAATTACCTGCTGATAACAGGAGGCACAATTGGAGACCAACCTGTGACCACGAAAAGTACTAATAGGATCTACGTCAGAGATGTGCCTGAAAGAAAGAGAAATGAACGATATACAACATGTTACAAACACAACAAACAAATAAACCTATGAATGACTCAATCATAATCTATTAGAGAGTGAGCTTGTCAAATTTACGACCCTATCACAAAAGGGCCTACAAATAATACCATGTACTAAGGGCCTGTTTACATGGGTCGGGCTAGCCCGGCTAAAAAGGGCTGACACCTTTGAGTGAGATCGTTGCTTGCTATTGTTTTGCTTTGTTTCTGTGTGGTGCGTTAATATGATTGTCGGGCCAGCCCGGTGAGGTGGGATAACACCTCATTACCGGTGGGATCCCACCTGGGTGAGATGAAAAAATGCGACAAAATGCCATATAAACAATATCAGGTGGGCTGGTCCGGCAGTTGAAGTTTTCTACGCAAGCGCAAGGATGACATAAATTTGACATTTGGTGCCAACAGATAATTTGTCGACTCGTGTGCGTTGACAAAAGCTCAAGATCATATTTTTTTTCGCTTTTCATCATCATTACACATTATGGAATCCAAAGCAAACAGTTTCGATCAAGTGGCGAAGTGATCAAGCATGTAATTAAACATGACTTCTATTCTGATTGTCCTATTCCGTGAAAGAAGTTACAGAATGCACTGGTGATAAAATAGAAGGGCAACCAGAGTTTATGCAGACCAAAAGACGTGCTTCCAACGTCAAAAATGTGGCGAACACGCTTGCGTCGAAGAAAAAGATACCAGCCCGGAGAAAATTTGGACAGGACATTCCCATATAAACAAGCGACAAAATTAGCCCATCCCAGTGCCAACTGGGCTGGCCTGCCTCATGTAAACAGGCCCTAAGTCTGAGAACAGAAATTATTAAACCTGCATGAAGATAAGAGTGACTGCAGCTGTTGCTTTCTTCAGTTTTAATGTAAAAAATTGCATAACTAGTTTAGCCATACTCAGAGACTGCAAAAGCCCTGGCACAACGCAATTGTTATCAACACATAGTGGGAAAATTAAGCACAGGATAGACCTAGAACAACTGAATGCAGATTCTGTTCTTGCCGATGGGCGCATAACAAATAACACATCATACCTCTTGTTTGGAGTGTTCTTTTGAAGCGTCCACATTTTCAGCGTGTGATCCTCTGACGCAGTGATCAATGCCGACTCAGACGGATGAAAACACACCGCACGGACACCATCAAAGTGACTGCAGAAGAATTCCATTCAAGAAGAAGTTACAATATTGTGTCATGGAAGAAGACGCTACAGGCCAACTTCACAATAATCTATGACTATCAATGCAGTACTTGAACAATTTGCTGGTCTTGTTTACAAAAAACAATGCTCTTCAATCGTACCACACACTATGCCTTTTGAACATGCTGCAAGTCAAGAAAGGTCTAGTCTTACGGCATTTGCAGGCTTTTAACTAATTACAAGACCAAATTGACACATCGCACATGGACTGTGAGACTATTGTATGTGACAAACACTGTAATGTGTCATTTTACTTCTGCAACTGTACTCTACGGTTATAGAATTCCTCGACCTACCTTCTAAGTGTGTATTTTGGAATCCAGGTCTTCCGAAGATCATCTTTGCCAGAAAACTACAAAAAATATTGTACGAGATATATTTAAGGATCAGCCGAGGAAACATAAACTTGAACATAGAATTTGCTAATGCTCAACAAAACAGAAAAGCTCTCCTTGTTGGGACAGTTGCCAAGCGAAACACAATGTAGTTAATCAACTCAGCACAACATTATCAACACTCATTGTAGAATGCTGCAAGCTTTACAAACTGAAACAAGAAACAGTGTAAGTTAGTCTGCAATTCAGTAAACAATGGAAGCCCGAAATATTTAAGCACAATACCATTAATTGATTTGGTTGTTTCTACAAGTTGAGTGAATTTACTGATAAAACTGAACATTGACTGGTCAGCTGGAGCAGTGGCACTTTCTTGACCAGCATATGTAGCACAAGCTGTGAATGGTTATGAATTGAATCTGTCTTGGAATTTGAAGAATACATACCTCCATAGCAAGTGGACCGGCTTCGTTGGACACCGTTAATCCAGCAAGGTCGCCAAGAGCGATACCATCCAGTGCATCATTGGGGATGACTAATGACGTAAAAGAGGAGCATGTCATAACGATCAGAATGTCTCTGTGCTTGAAATGCAAAAGAGTGGACTACAGAATGAAGTAGTTGCCTACCCAAAGGTGGACCATCGTCAATGGCATTTGAATTACCACCTATCTTTTGTGATGCTTCCTCGCCTGGAGGGACAGGTGGCGCCGGGACATTCGGAGGAGGGGGGATGTTATCTTCGCCACTGAGCCTTGAAAGCATCGGTTCTATTTCATTTCGATTGGGTCCTGAATGCAACAACAAACCAGTTTACAATTCACAATTCAAACAAATAAATGATTTCTAATCACAGTAACTGCTGCTAAACCAAGAAGGCAGATTTTTATGGTATCACTTGCCGCCACAAATTTGTGGGGAGAAGGAACAAACCACAAAACTCCAATTATGCCAACAAAATTGCATATAACTAACGTTTGAATTTCCGCTCAAATGCCCGTCTTTCAATTTTATATTGCTCTATGCGCTTCTGCATTCTGCCTTGGTCGACTTTCCAATTATCCTGAAGGAAAGAAAGGAATGTGTACATTAATGAATCTACCATGCACGATGATGCAGCATACAATTAAAAATAAACCTTTCACAGTGCTTACCGCATGATCTTCGTCTCTGAGGGAATTCCCTGCAAAATATAGACGAATACTATGCAACAAAAACATCTTGTACGCTAAAATGGAACCATTCTCTTGACTCAAACAATTATTTTGGCTTTTAAATGCTCTTGTTTCTAAATACCTCGATCTGATTTCATAGGAGCATCAAGGGATTCCCTGCTGTCGCTTCTCGCTGTTTCGTACGTTCCATCTGAAGGAAGACAACCAGGACATTAATTTGTGTTACGCGGGAATGATCCAGCACCTGTAAGGCTATTTCATAACTCAAGTTGTAACCACACGGTTTACGAGGACTTACAATGGTTGACGCGTTCAATTGAAACCATTGTGTTTCCATCCACAGGCCTGTCTTCCTCTTCTTCTTCAACCATGTCGCTTTGTTCATCTTCTGGTAAGAAATTGAATGAGGCAAGGGCTTCTTCTTCGCCTTTTGAGGCAGATGCATCAATCTGTACTTCTTGCTCTTGCTTTGGGGATCTGAAGAGAAATCAAAACTTAAACATACAATTTCGTTATCGCTGACTACAAATGGCAGAGGAGACAATGATCTCTCAAAGGTATGCATCAAGCAGAAACACGAAAGAAGACAACACTGACTACAACAGGTGGTCATCAAATAGACACTACATCAGTAGCAGCGAATCTTTGCAACATGACTCAAATTTTGTTCTCTCAAAGCTGCCATCAAAACTTGCTAAATTCAAGTAGCTGTAATTGAATCTATACAACAGAAAATGTTTAAAACATCAGAAATTGTTTACCTCAAGAGGAAATTTCTACAACATTGATACAAAACAAAGCATCAGTGCTCATCGCCTTGAAGAGGATCTAGGCTTATACCCTATAGGTGCTTCCGTGCAGCAACTATAATGGATAAATTGGGCTTCTGTGAGATTTCTAAGAGCAATGCTATTTTTCTCTATTATCAAAAATGCATGGCAACAGTACAGCCTTTCTCTAATAGGATTTTATCTTGCATTCTAATGCTCTGTTAAATCTACTCCTCACTACATCTATACACTGATTGGATTCCTACATCAAATGGAGTCATGTCACATCCATGTTTACACAAAGCATTTCAGTTGGTTGCCAAAAAATTGTCTAGCTTTACAGAGCAAGTTCCTTGGTTGATATCTCATTTAAATACCAAAACAGCACGTCAAAATTGAAGTTCAATTCCAACATTCCAATTAGTTTGATTATTGCCATTCCTTAATGTGGGGGGTAATTACAACCAGTACCAATAGGTTTCTTACCCTTTACTTGAAGAAACAGCAGGCGGAGAGGGAGCTCTACGGACAGGCACAGGCTTTGAGTCTTCCTCTTCGTCCTTGAACATCGCTCCGCTTGATAAATCAATTCTTTCATTTTGCATTTTTGGGTCTCCCTTTGATTGGATAATCTCATTTGCATCCGTCGCATGACCATTCATCTCGTCTGTCGTCATTCCTAGCAATGCTCTAACGCGCGCTGACCTCAGTTCTAGCACTTTGTCAGTATAGCCGATTTCTTCTAGGTACCTAAATGTAAAATAAATTACACGGCACTAACAGGGTTGCAGCGAATGGACGGGATAGTCTTCCATCGGAGACACATTGCAACATTTTTACTCACTGTAGTAATAATTGGCGTCCTTGTCTGTAATTGGCCATAAGATCGTTTCCTTTGGCAATCACCTCGTTGCTACTTGAGTCCAAGTGCTGATCCGCATCGTCATTCTTGTCACATTCAGGAAGGTTTAGATCAGAACCATATTTCAATTTATGATAATTTTGCCTGATGAGACGTAAAGAGAACATTAGATACAAATTCTTTTTCTGCTGTTATAAACTAATCACAGACTACCTTGAGCATGTCATAGCAAAAAGCAGGCCAAGTGACGTCAACGAGATAGACCAAATTTAATGCAGCTCCTTTAGCACAATCTACCTGTCAAATCTTAACAAGGAACCCCCTCAGTTCTGTAGGTCCACGGTTACTGTGGCACAGTAGCATTTGCATTATCACATGCCTCATTAACTTCAATCAAACAAAGTGAAATTCTGCTGTTTAATCGCGGCAAGGGTAAACACACGTCACACTGATCCCACACCCTTGTTTTCATTCCAAGGCTCTAATTAAACCCAATTGCTTGCTCTTACAAGGCTGGAGTCAGTAAATACTGGCCGTTAGCTTTATTTGGTGGCCATGGGACTGACATGGACAGAGGCACAGAGAGTGTCTAGAAACAGAACGCTATGGGCACAGAAAAGTTCGCAACTTTTGCGACCAAGATAGCGAATTACTAGACGCTACTTATCGTATTAATGATGATGATTAGCATCATACCATATTACCATTCCGACACTACAAGATCACATAGAAAACAAACAAATATAATATTGAGGAAGTCTAGAAAAGTCTTTATGATGTCCTCCCTACTTCAATTACCAATTACATAGAAAACTCCAGCATCGACTACCTTTCTTGCTTCAAAGCAAACTCCAGCATCTTGATTCTCCTTACAAGATCTTTCTTCAAATTTTCTTGCCCTTTGCGTTCACCTTGCAGAAAGGCAATTCGTGCCTGAGAATAGTAAGTACAAGTGCATGATCACACAGTGTAAGAGACATCACTTGCTGATAAAGGCATTTCGTCATAACAAAAATAGCTACGCAAGCAGTAGCTAAAAAACTCTGTCCGCAAAAATAAAATAATCTGGTCTGTAAATTTGAATTTGCAGAAACTGGAACATTTGGATTGAAAACAATATACAGTTGAAACCAGGACATTGGATATCTAAAGGAAACTAGCTGGTCCGCGCTGCTAACGCAGCTGCGTCCAGCGCCGTTGCTTTGCATTTGGGTGGATATTAATTAGTCCAATACATATCACAGTTCTCCGCTTGCTACGCAACTTCAGCCAGCTTTGAATGCTGCGCATTGTTTCTCAGCTGAGCTACGGCTCCCAAGAGACTGAAAGCGATCCTTTCGCACCATTCGAGTGCAACGGTTTGCAAAGGCAAGCACAGAAAACTCAAGGTGCCCATACCACAGCGATAATTTCAACAAATTTCGTCAAACTTGCAGAAAACATAGCTTGGTTTCAAGGTGACCTTTTCAAAAACGGCTTTGTTAGATTCTGCACCAATTTGCATTGTTCAACTTTGACCTGGTCTGAGCGTTGGCGCTGTACCATGTGTTTGAAAACCTGGCACAACCAGTGCTGTGTTGTTTCCCAAAAATCGGGAATCTCGTACTTGCACATGAGTGACAGGTGCCCGGTTTTGAACATACATACATACATACATACAAACAAACAGACAGACACTTGTGAAATATAGATATAGATGGCAATTTGATCAGTTAAAATCAGAGACAGCTTCCTATGAAAGATAGGATGAGACTACAATTGGTTTCTGAAAGATATTCCTGCACGCTAGCTGGTAATACTTTGTTCAATAAAAGCAAACCAAAGCAAGCATAAAATCTTCTGTCTATGCAGCGACCGTTGCTGCGTTGCATCATATATTACGATTAACTGGAGTCAATTGGGATCGACGAATGTTGTCTTTGCATTCTTTTGGGAAGCAAATATCTTTGAATTACAGGTAGCAATATATGTCCGCGGGTGTCACTGGCCTGTGATGTTCTCTCTACTGAGGATCTGAGGGCGTTAGCATCATCTGCCGGTGCCATTGTGCAGGAGCGGCGAATGCGTTTTGTGGGTCACACAATTCGTTCGAAGGACAGTACGATCACTGCATGATGTGCTGACGTAGAAATCGTCCACGTTGTATCGTCGTGGCTTCGGACAAACAGTTTCGTTTCTTGATATTTTATGTCATGACTTTTGTGGTAGTGATTTCTCTGTTACTCATAATCGTAATTTATTTAAGTCAATGTGTTTGCGCTGTATTCGCAAGAAGAGGAACGGGCTGTTTCCTTGAACATGCACCGTCCAAAATATATATCAATATATGTCAAATTCGTTCACTTCTGTAGAGCTTCACTGCTTCAGGAGAAGAACTAATTCTTAGCCAAAAAGAGACTATTTATTTCTTGTTCTGCACAGCGTTTGATCACGATGATGCTCCACCCAGAATGTTGCAAAATTTATTTCAGGTGATAAAATGTTTGTTGCATTTGTACTGTACTATATTGTCACTAATCTCCCACATTATAGCATGCATGGTACATGCACGCAATCATGACCATAGGCTATATGCTGCTTCCTATTTATAGTGTGGTTTATCTCGATAAGATGACGTTGATGTAGAACTGTCAATTGTCGATCAAAAGGAAGAAACACATTTTACTGCTTGGCATAGTAGCCTACATCTTTAACTGAAGTGTGTGCAACTGGCTGTCATAGATTGTATAGGGTTTTAGGAGTAAATCTAAGGAACACAGACTGGGAAATGTCATAGCTCATGGCATATTCATCATTGAATCTCGCAAAGCGAAGAACAGATTAGCATCTGATGAAAATTTTGAGTGATGGTGAAAGATAGACATTGGTCGCATGACGGATGTTCACTTGCAAACGCACGACAAGACGATTTCAACTTTTAAATCATAAAGCAGGAATTTATCCAGCTACACAACCTGTCAAGTAAGCCTGGGGGTGTTAGCTCGATCTCAAAGCGTAACTTTGTTTATGTTACAAATACACGAATCCAGTTTTGCGATTTGTTTGCTGTCATATGCTTGTTAGATGACTAACCACAAACTACACGCGATATCCTTAACACAACCCACTGCATTGCAGGGAGAACAACCCTATGATCGAAGTGCTACTTTTACCTGCAACTCGGCTCTTTCCACTTCCCATTGAGACCTTTCAAATTCAAATCTTGTCCATTCGTGCTGGATGAAATGTAAAACCCCTGGTAGTGTGTAAGTTGGGCGAGACTTCTTCTCACCGTTGGAATGATTACCATTCGTCTTGTCAGTCCCAAATGCTACACCTGCTTCATTCTCCATTATTTACCAGACTGGAGCAAACTTGAAATTCTCCCGTTAAATAGCTCCGTGGGCAACAAATGATGTCGAAGAATGCAAACGGTAGAATCTGAAGTACGCGCAGTGAAGGAAGCTGGCGAACAAATCGTCAATAAACAACCTCAGACCGGCTTTGAAAATGCTCAATTGACAGCAGTACGATGGCGCATCTCTCTTGATGTCTCTGCACTAGGCAACATGGTCTATCTAGCGTCTGTGGCCATGATAATCTGATGATGTGCCTAGCCTTTCCTTTGATTACACTCCATCTCTTCGTGGTCTTTGGGTCTCTTTTGCTTCGGTTTTTCGTAGCTGAGTGCGATACGGATCGCTTGTCATTGGTGCCGAGGCGCGTGCGCAGTGCAGCACACAAAGAAACCGCAGCTCAACTTGGAAGTGCGCCGCGTTGCGGTCAGAACTCAACAAAGACAGAAGGACGCGCGACACGAAATTCGCTCCAAATAAATATCACTCCATCGAAAATACCCATCTCGCTCCTTACATGATACACTCCATCATGTGAAGCCATTCTTGACCTCAGCGCTCTCTTTATTCTTTGAAAATCGTAGAAGAAATTTCTATTTGCACATACAAGATTTTCTGGTGGAGATTGAGAACAAATTTCAACTCAATCAAATTAAAATATTTATAACATGATGTGAAATTGTAAATTGTACACATGTTGTACAAATCACCAAAAATATTGTACAATAAATTAAATGTTTGTTTTATTTATTATTATTTTTTGTTATTGACAGGATTCTGATAATCTTGGGTACGAGGCCTATTTTATCACTACGAGACTATTCTCCCATGTGATTTTGTGATGTTTTGAACAAACTTTAAGATCATTTGTGCCAGAAGAGCTTTGCTGGCGGAGACAAAATATCACTTGCAGCAATTGTGCTCTATTATGTGTGAGTGCCTTACTAAAACGAAGGAGAAAGATCTACCGGATAGTAGTCCCCTCTGCGTGAAAGACTTTGAGAGATTTCTAACCGAGCGATTGCCAAAATCATGGAGCGGCTTCATTTCAGGTGCAGCAGACGAATGGTCGACTCTGCAAAATAACGAAGAGTCGTGGAAGAGGTTTGTGATTTTATGCTGATCGTATGAATAATTAAACATTTCTATTATTTAATTTGAATTGATATTTTAGGTATTTCTTGTTGGATCGTGTATTCTATGAGATGGATTTTGCGGAGATAAAAATGTGTGTTGCTCATTCGGGCCATCTGCATCGCATTCCGTTGTCTGAGACTGTCAATTGTATAACAACTGTGATTACCCTTGCCCTAAAATCTAAAAGCATATCTATCGAAACCCTTCGGGGTGCTTCATAAATTTCCAAAATTTGCGGAAATTATATTTGTTTTTATTGACGATCGGTGGCAAACATGTGAAGAAGTGACGTAAAATTATTGCACCACCAGTTTGAAATTTGACTGAGGAGCCTGGTGCTTACTCTTGCACCATCAGCTCATATTCGCATTTCATTCAAACATCTCTGGGTGAGCTTCTATATTAAGTAATGCAAGCGATGCAGCCGATCTACCACCAAGATTCTAGGGCGGACTGTACTTACCCCACATAGACCAGATGCGATAATTTACAGGAACATTGATTTCTTGACAATGTGCTTGCAGCCCGAGAATCGACTACCAAATTGCCACAAAGACCACACTTGTCAATAACAACAACTTGTAATTGGAACAAACTCACCAAGTCAATGGATACTTGCATGAAACAATACGAAGCTTGAAACTTCAAGGACTTCGGGAGAGCGTGTCGCACCAACTTGACTGCATACACCAACTAGCTCCCCGATTTAACTATAACAACTTATTTTATACTAAACATAACAACAATGAAAATTTATTAATTAATATATTACTACTTGATGGTGCAATCTCTATTTTAACGTTTGATGGTTTGTCAATGTGTTGTCATGGTTACCATAGTTGTTAAGTGTTGCTTGTTGTTATGGCCCTTTTTGCCACGTTGCAATTTGTAGCCTTGTTCGTGTTTGAATGTCATTTGTCTTGTTTAACTCATGAGCTCGTCTAATCTATTCTTGTGAGTGTCTTGCCCGTATTTGGCAGTACTTAGTTTTATCTGCATGCCATGACACATTCTGATTGGTTAGCTTGTCGATGTGAGTGACGTGTCTGTGGAATGTTAATTGTTGCTCGTTGTACCTTTTGTCAATTAGCCACTCCTGCCGTGGCCTTCCCATCGTCATGTTGTCTCGTATCGTCGTCTCCTCTCAATGTTGATTTAAGTTGTGTTAGCTAACTTGTGTGGTTCAATTTGTGTCCTTAAGTTCTTTGTTTTAGCCCAGCTTGAGTCATTTGAAACTTTTTAAAAGCCTATGGAATTTCTGACCACCAGCTCTTGTTAATTTGTTTTAACGATCCTTTCAACTAATAATTAATTAAGCCTAGCTAGTTAGTATCTTGCATGCTATTGGGATAATTCCAAGGTTTTCACTCTACACAATAGATTTATTGTATCTTTTTAGAAGATATTCCGGGCTGGATGGGAGCATTACCCCCCCCCCCTGCACTTCCTCTGGATCTGCTCCTATGAGCAACTTAGTCCATCATATTGCGAGACCTTAGACCAGATTTCTGCTAGGCCGATTCATCCGTGCATACTTTTTGTGCGTGGTTACGTCACTCTGGGCAGAACTGCTTCCGTTCAACAATGTATGTATGTATGTATGTATGTATGTTTATTTGTCCAGATGGGACAGGAAAATAAAGGAGGGATTTACCCCCGCTTATATACTTCCATTATTGCATGTAAGCAACAATATTGCGGGTACATGTGTTATATAATGAACAGTTCTAATACAATAGACAGTTACATGACAGATCCGTTGCTTTTGGACAAAGTGGACTGACATTGAATCGGACAAGTGCCAGATCCAGAAGTTTGAAGTTGACTATTTGGCCCCACTCTTAGCACTAAAGGGATGACATGTCAACTGAACAAAGTTATTTCTATCAAGAACATGCCTTCTCTTAACTAATTTTACAGAGTTGCGTACTCAAATGGGAATTACCGGTACTAGACTGGCAATTTGGCTCCATGTAGGCTAGTCTAGAATAGTCAGTCAAACGAAGTTAGGTAAGCCTCCAAGAAACAACCAAATCATGATACCGTGAATCTTTATTAAACTGGTTAGGTATTGTTTCACAGATTGCGGATACGACCAAGATGCCTAACTGGTGTTTCAAGTGACTCTATTGATACATCAGTGGAAATCTTTGGACTGAAATTCAAATCACCAATTTTTATGACGCCTGCTGGACTCCAATCTTTAGGTCACGAAGATGGAGAAGTTGCAACAGCACGAGGTATTCTATGCTGTGTTATGCTTGGTCCTGATTGCGAGATTGATGGTGCTTCAAAAGTAATTGTAGCAGTGAATTTGTTAAAAGTAGGCCTACATCAGCAGTTAGCTAGAATGTTTAAAAGCAGATTCTTACTAATTTTTTATTTTGCCTGTTTGCGATAGGGATGTGATATAATATTAACGAATCAGCCTCTATTGTATGTAGCCTCTGTTTCGTGCCAGTAAAACTAGCTATGCCATCACTTTACCCCAGATGTGTATTAGACAATGCTGAAGGCGCAACCATTTGATTATTAATATTACATCTTGACGTTTGAGCAAGAACCTATTTGTTCTCATTTGAGTCAATTATCATGCCGGAATTGAATATTGTTCATGTCATAAATTTGTCTTTCTTATTCATTTTATTGCCAACACAATGGTCTAGGCTATATTTTTAATTTGTCATTGCCTCAGCTGTGTTAAGGTTGTTTTAGTGCCTAATAAAAGCAGAAATCAGGGGCTTGTTGTATTTGGTTTATAACAAACTTGAAAGCAAGTTCTTGTCGAGATAATTATAATTATTTTTTATTTCAAATTAAAATTGTTCAGCAGAGACACATTATTGTGTTATAGAGGCTAGGGTGATTTGTTTCCAGTAAGGTATCGCGGGTTCGACTACTAGCTCAGCCAGCACTTATATTTGTTGTGTCTTACATAGTTTTAATTGCCTTTGGTTACCTAGAAATATCCTTGGCTTAAGTTATTAACGTAAGAGAAAAATAGAAAAAATAGTCGTTTGAATGAAGCAGATGATAAAATTGCCTTATGAGTTATGAGATAATGAAATGTAATTCCTGCACGGAGGAATGTTGTCAGACTCTAATGTCAGTTATTATATTGTCTTCCAGCTTGTGAGAAACTTGGGAATTGCATGGTCTTAAGCATTGGCACTACAAAATCATACAACGATGTGATGTCAGCAGTTGGGAATGGCATCACTGCTGCTCACATCGAAGTCCCGAGACTACAGAGTGGATTGGACAGCCTTTTAATAAATATAAAGAATGCTGGATTCAAGTTCATTGTCTTGACAGTTGATGCCGTGGTGCATGGAAATCGACTTCAAGATAAAAGAAATGGATTTTCTATCCCAGAAAACATGTCGGTTCCTGTTGTGGAAGACATTGTGAGGAAGAGCCTGGGTGGGCATGATATATCTGATGAGCTTCTTGTTGAGAACTCTCAGCCGGCAACGTACACAAGGCATGTGAGAAAAGATATTTCTTGGGAAGATGTTGATTATATTGTGTCCAAGACAGACCTGCCATTGGTTCTGAAGGGAATCTTAACAGCAGAGGATGCTGTTGAAGCTGTTAGACATGGAGTCAAAGGAATAGTAGTGTCTAATCATGGAGGGAGGCAATTGGACACCGTCCTTAGCACTGTGAGTTTTCAATCTCAAGCATAGCCTGTGGTTCGATAGATGTAAAATGCATTCCCCTTGTATGCAATGCGGCACGTTTTTTAGTAAATAGAAACAGAAAAGTTGTAGAAACGTACTTGCGACCTTGGCTAAGGCCAAACAGTTAATGGACGATTTTGCGGAGGTGTTTCCTGCAGATAGGCCTAACGATGCGCGCCTCTCCATGCAATGGATGGCCTACCCTTGGTGATCGAACTTTAGTCCCTGTCAACTAACAAGGTATATTTAACTGTGACACCAAAACACCTGATGTCTGATGTGACACCCCAAACATAAATGCCACTAAATTCACCCAGTTCTACAGAACCCACAGGCACAACAAGTACATCCAACTCAGAAGGGCAATGAACTATTAAATTAAGATTTGCAAATACTCTCATATTAATGTCTTAACATGCATCCAATTTACATCTAACATGAAAGATGTTTCTTCAATTTTAGATGGAGGCTCTGCCAGAGATCGTTGAAGCTGTTGATGGCAAGATTCCTGTTTTTGTGGACGGTGGTATCCGCCTTGGTACAGATGTCTTGAAGGCACTGGCACTTGGCGCTGCGGCAGTGTTTATTGGACGCCCCATATTCTGGGGTCTTGCATACAAGGTATGCCAGTGCACCTATCACTATGAATATTACTGATTAGAGCTGAGTTAGTCGTTCCGAACAAATGACAAATGCCTAGCTTGTATTGTGAAACTTCGATTGGTTTGTTGTTTTGTGATTGAAACTGCTTAACATATGTCTGAATGTAACTAGTTACGCAAAAGCCATGTTTGGTAAAATGTTTTGACGATTTCTATGAAACCTATCTTGCAAGTTACCAAATTTTGTTTGCTAGCTTTCATAGAAAATGGTGTCCGCCAGTAACTTCTTACAATGCAGTCATAATTATCATACGGTAATCATAGACAATCAAATTCAGTGACTGCATTAATTACCATATAATTACTGTCAGTGACATCTCTTTGTTTAGGGACAAGAAGGCGTGGAGCGCGTTTTCAGCATACTTCAGGAAGAGCTGGAAAGAGCAATGGTCCTAGCAGGTGAATATGTTTCTCATCTGATAAATGTTTTCACATTGACTGTTGTATCTCAAAGTGACTTAATGTTCTGAATTCCACCTACTGTAGCTAGCTGTAGGCACAATCTTCTCTCTTAGCGAACTGCAGATTTTTCCGTTTTCGAATAACTTGGACCTGTCAAGATCTGTATAGTCATTAGTGAACGCCAGAATATGCAAATTGTTTGCGCAAACAATTTTGTTGTAATCATCAATCTTTTATGCATATATTCAGTTTAACTGGAATATTAGTTGCAAGCTAAATTATAGTATGTACATCTATTGCAGCTAAAACGTAGATTATTGGTATTATCGCGTGTACTGAACTTGGCCAAACTCAGTCTTGATGCTTTGGGGATTTAAGCTACTTGTTAGGGTCATGTGTTTTGAGCTAAAATCTACAATTCAACTAGCATGAATCCCAAAATACATTTTGAGACAGCACTTGGTCAATTGTGGATCCTTAACATTGCTTTAATTTTGTATTTTGTTGAACTGAGGGCTCCAAAAGTGAAAATATTTACGATTTATTGGGTCGGACCCTCTTAATTAAATGATATCATTGTAATGAGGATGATGAGATAATTAGAGACAAACAACCTAATTAATTAAATCTTCATCTGATTTTATGTTTGTTCTGTTCAGGCTGCAAAAATCTGGCGTCAATTACAAGAAATCATGTAGTTCACGAAACAACCCTCTGGGCACGCTTTGCCATGCGGGATGCTGATTGTCGCAAAGAATCGAAACGTTGAAGTTTGGTCGTCTTTTCCTTTCACAGTATGAGGCTGATTGGACTGTGTCGTGTAATTCATGTGGCACACTCTTCGTGCCGATAACCATAGTGTGCCATTTTAAAATACCTTTGTATGAAATTTAGTATCTTTTAATACTTATTGTTTTTATTGCGATTGTTTCTAATTTCTAATTTGTTTAAAGTAATTATATGGTTTGTTACGTGAACAAGACTTTGATCACTGGCTATATCATCGTCATCATCATCATTTATTACGGTGCTGTTACATGAACAGCCCATTCCTCCGTTTGCTAAGTACTTTACTTTGTTACAAAATGATTTAAAAAGGTTACGGTTATTTACAAGGCTAAAATCACTACCGTTAAAATCTTGACAGAGCACGTTAAAAAATATAATTGTTCGGGCAAAACCTCGTCGACGCAGTACCGTCGGTTGCCAACAAAGGACGTCATGCAGTATATCGTATCGTATCGACCGTTATCTGCGATACGGCATAGCTGATCCAGATGTCGGTACACATATGACATCACAACAGATGCATCTCCACTGTATTCGATCTTAAGCCGCTTCCACTGCTAAGTTGAACGAATCACCTCTGCGGTACCAACCATGAGAAAGACCAGAGACGTCTTGGATAACCGGATCGCGCCAGCCCAATTTTGGAGCATGACGGTCCCGCAGCCAGCCATCACGGACATCCGACAGCAGAATGCGCTTTGGCAGCCGGGAGTCAGGCATGCGACAGACATGTCCAAACCAAGGTCTAAACCAGCGCAGCCTGTGCGATTGAATCAGCTGTGAGATTGTTGACGTCATGCAGTGGCTGCGTAGTCCTCTCATGGGCACGCATGGTATGTCCGACAAATCGTAGCCTTCTAGTTTTTACCGCCCGCTGATGTGGCTTGGATCTCCTCAATGCGTTCAACGCTTTCCATGCAATGCGGCTCTTCTTTCCATCGCTGGCTGATTGCACAGCGGACACAATTGTCTCTATGTCCTCGGAGATGCAGGCAGAATGAGCCTTATTCAAATCAGAATGCAACTATGCAGTGCTGATTCTGATGTGGATTTCTCCTTCTTTGCTTTGCGTAATGCTTTTCTTGCAGCGATTACGCGATCGTCTTTGTTCCAATCGAAAGAGACATTTGTCCTGGACGCAGGTAGCTTCGGCAGTATGTCTTCCGCCGTTGTCCTCAACACCGTCACAAGTTGACTAAACATCCCTTGGGGATAGTGATTGCCCTGGAATTCTTCATCAATGGCTTTGTTGAAAAGTGATGACAAAGCAGGGAGTTCTTTCCAGCTGATGCACAACTTTACCTTTGCTTGACGAAAAGGCAAATCGCCCTTTTATTTGGCAATAACCATCGGGTGATCCGATGATACAGAACATGGTGCCAAGGCGTCACAATCGCTGAATAGCCGTGCAAAGTTCGTTATAATGTAATCTAGACGCTCACATCGTCTGTTGGGGTTTCTAAATGTTGCTCGTTGTGATTAATCTTACTCACTGGCTATATTATGCTACTTTTAAGTCATTCATACAGTTCTAATAGGCAGTGTCACTTCAACTATCAGGCCGTTTTCAGTAAAACCTGTGTACGGTCTTTGAATTTGCAAAATCCAGATGTAAATATATGTGAAAAAAATAGCTAAAATGATTGTCCAGAATCAGAAAGTAGTTCGCTAAAAACTACACGTTAGCTGAAAAGTGGTTCGCTACAGCAGTAGTTTGCTACTTCCACCATTGCCTTTGAGTTTAGGCCCCGTTTACGCGATACCGTTTTGCCTCTGTACCGTTTCGCTTTTCGCACCGGATAGGCGTTTCGTTTACACGACGCGGCATGAAAACGATACGCTCCGCACCGCTTTTGCGGAGTCAAATCGCTCCGCTAGCGACGAGGTATGAAAATGGAAACGGTACGTAGCGGATAGCTTTTGTCGTCGTGTAAACAGACCAAAACGGTACGGAATCAAAACGATACCTCGTTTGGAATAATTATTCTCGTTTCAATTTGTTGATGAACAGCCGGTGGCGTCACTTTTGCCTCACGGTCTGCCATGTCTGGCTGGTATTTTCTTCGCTTTTAACGACGGCTAGCCACGATATGGTAATGTTACGTCAAACAAATTTGTTTGCCTTTCTCCTGGTCATTTCCAATATGATTAAATTGAAAACGCAAAAATTATCCACCAGGCAAAGCATTAATTGCATTCGACAGTAAAGGGAGAAAGATCAGATCTCCCCGTTGATTACCCCCGTCAAGTTGACCCCACCACCTTCAAAATTTTAAAAATAAAACATCTCATGTTGTTGCTCATCAAGTCCTCAATGTTGCTCAGTCACTTCTTTTTAGTGCTCACCGTTGCTCACCGACTTATTTACAATCGCCTGTGGGGGGGTCAACTTGACGCATCCCCCCC
>OFHS01001232.1:0-29861 GCA_900245855.1 Calvadosia cruxmelitensis
AGATTTGTGGCGCAGGAAATACATGCTTGAAGTCGGTCGCGTTTTGTGCTTTGTGCTTCGACCCTATTGAGTTACACTACCTAAACTTTATGTGGACCTACTGTGTGGCAGGAAACTCCACCACAAATTTGTGGCCAGATTCAATCCGTAGCCAAGCAAGGCAATGAGTGCAAATTGAAATCCTGTCAACACCTGCTGTGGTATGAGTGTAATATTGTTATCTTTCATTGAAACATGTATGCTGCAGAGCAATGTAAATGAATTCGACTTTTTGACCTGGAGCAGTTCAAATAACAACCATTGTTTTTGCACAGGTGCTTCTGTTGATGACTTATGGAGTTTACTCGAAAGAAGGCAGCCAAAGATCAACTTTAACCTTGATAACCATGCAAAGTCCTATATATGGAATTATATAGTGAATTGTATGGAAATAAGTTTCTTCAATGGTGAACCGATCTTTGGACAGCCAAAGACAAAGAAGGAGAATACTTCAGAGAACTTTCTAAACAAGCATCTGAGAAAGGTATGCAGTAGATGATGTCTGGTGCTGGAGTCAGCATCGTCAGCTCGCTAAATCATATATCTTGGCCTTCTTGGGTCTCCTGAACAAGCAAGCAAATTTGTGCTTAAGGGATGACCCATGATCATATCATGTAATCTAGTTACTTGTTCTTCACAATTTCTGTAATCAATTGACAATTGTTTTGTATTTCGTTTACGATATGGTCTAAATATATGCTCAAGTACTCATACTTATATAATTATGCATAACTTAATGCTATTCAATTGGCCTATATCAGATTCACTATTTTCTGGGCCGAGATAGACGTATTTTGTATCAGCACTGATGGACCGACATATTTAAGTTTTGTTTCGACCCGATATATAAATATTTAAATGGATAAAATTGAATCAAAATAACTTTGCTATTGAATAGGTGAACATTGATATCAGACCATATCGAAACCATATTCCTGGCGCTCATATCTGTTCTAACCATTTTCCCGGCGCTCTATTCATATGCATTTGGATTACTCGACAAAAGATTAATTTTCCCCGAGAACAGGGTCTGAGATCCTTTAACAGAGAGCTCTTGTCCCCTTTAGCTCTATTAGCAGTACTCCTGATAAGTTGGCTATTGTAAAATCCTTTCCACTTGATCGTCCAGATCCTGATGTGATTAGTCCTGTTTAATTTTCTAGTTGAGGCGTGCCAAAGACTGCTTCATATTAGATGCAAATTGTGGTATCAAAGGTTACTGCACCAACTACAACACACGAAAGAACGTCACAGATGACGTTCGCAAAATGCATCTAGCAGGAGAGCCACTCGATGACATCAAAGCAAGGTTAGCATTGATCTCATAGCTAGTAACGGATATCTGGGTCTCTGTCAGGTCATCCTGATCTTCAAATGATTGGTTGATTGATTGATTGATTGATTGATCGATTGATTGATTGATTGATTGATTGATTGATTGATTGATTGATTGATTGATTGATTGATTGATTGATTGATTGATTGATTGATTGATTGATTGGTTGATTGGTTGATTGATTGATTGATTGACATTGATTAACATTGATTGACATTGATATGCAAAGCGGTTAAAGCTGGAGTCATTTGTCTTAGACTCAAGAACTTAGAAATGAAGATGAACACAGCTAGCCATCAATAACTTAACTGAACATGACTTGATCTAGCCTTCAGAGGAGAGTAGTGCTTCTACACAATTTTTCAGTACTGTACCTCTTTTATCTTTGAATAGTGCTTTTACTTGTTTGTACGATATTGTGATGTTGACTTTCAGATTTGTTCATTTGTACATGGTCGCATCTCAAGATTTGAGAAGTAGAACATTGCTTGGCATGGACCATTCACCACTTACAGAAATGGGTGACATGCGATTCTCACTACTTGAGATAATTGGACAATCACGGCAAGACGGTGTACTGAATCGAGATTTCACATTGTATGGCATCGACGCTCGGTCAACATTTTTGCAAATCAAGAAGTTGCTTGCTGCTGATTTAATTACAAAACAGGTTAGATGTTTATGTGATGCAACTAGTTGGTCGGCCTATGCTGCAATGTTTTGTTTGAGGTCGAGGCTTGTCTTTACAGCTTGATGATTTTGTTTTTATGTCGTAAGACAAGAGCCATGCCAGCATTGCAATTCAGTAAAGCCGGTCTTAGCAGCCACCTCGGCCCCAAAGGTGACCATTTAAGACAGGTTTGACTGTAGGCCTAGTCATAAACTAGTAGAGTAGTCCAGGCTACAAGCTGACGTTGATCAAACCGGGTTATTGTTGTTAATGTCCACCTCTAGATGCCGAGTAGAAATAATTGTTTACCATTAAAGGGTTACCACACAGTTTCCATTTTAGGTTTTCACTTTTCCTAACACGAGTAACGTCAGAAGACATAAATAAGACGCAAGAAATACACAAGCTGCAGGCAAAATCATCGTAAACAACAGCAGCACAACATTTTATTTGGCCGTCGATTAAAGTGCCAAATAAGAAACGACTCAAACGAGTGTGTTATTTTCAAGAAATTCACTTTTGTTCAATATTATATTCGATTCTAAGGGATGTTTGAAAGTTCGTCATCAATGAAATGATGACAGCTAATGGAGAGGTTTCAGTGGCCCATTCTTCAAGAGATAGAGAAAGAACAATTTCAAGCAAATTGCTAATCTTCTGCTCGTCATCTCCTTAGGGTTTTCTGTTGGGAGTGTTGGTAGCCATCTTTGTTACCTTTTTTGTTCCATCACCTTTTCTATGTTTGGATTCACTTTTCCAGACATAGCTATTAGCCAATAATTTAAGCATCTGATTTCTTCAAACTTCGATCAACCTGGTTCAATTCAAGAATATCTCCTAGCCTAGTCTATTGAGAGTGTGCAAGTGAAGAAGGCTGGTGAAACTTAAATTGATCAAGTGCAGTTCTGATGCATTTTGGTATTTAAGCTATTACAGCCCGTGAAGAGCTCAAAACGACATTTAATACTGCGCATACCTAAACTTCTGTCTGTTTTTGGCAAGAAATGTTTGCGAAACATTGCTATTTTTCTATGTTTCCGAATTTCTTGTTGTATTCCAAGTGTTTTCCAGCAATAACTGAGAGTTTTGACCACTTGAGTCTTTCCTGGTGGTAAGCAAAGAGATTTAGCGGCTAACAAAAAGTAAACAAACTATAAAGCATGGAGGAAAACAGGTTTGGAAAACAAACAGTTGAAAGTTTTAGGCTATCAAGGTTATATAAAACAAAAGATTGTGATATGCTCTATTCAAAATCAACTTAACATTTATTTCACAGCAACTTTATGGGCCGCGAGAAGCAAAATGCGTTTGTAAACAAAGCCTCCACATTGAATCCCCAGTTGCACAATCGAGACTGCATAAATGAAAATGCCTGAAAAGCATGAGTCTGCAATCTACAAGACCTGTTAAAGACGGATTCAATCTCTTTTCCAAGCAATGTATTATTATAAATCGACTGAACATTATTGTAAATCACTAAACCCACTCCAAGAATTGGAAAAACAGACCGAAATTTGAGGGAAAATGACACTTTTCTGAGCAAGATTTTGCACAGCTGGAACCTAATGTCGTGTGAAGCTCGCTACGCACTTGTCTTTAACCCTTGGCCTGCTATTGACGTATATACACGTTTTGAAACAATTCAAAAGTAGCAACATATAAACAATCACATAGTTAGTCCCTAGCGATCAACCAATCAGTAATTGATAAAGCGACTTCAAGTCTTCATTTAACTAGTTTTATGAGCAGGACAAGGGTTAAGCTGAAATCAACAAACATGACAGCCAGGAACAATCGATCATTTTAGGAGTAAGTACAATTGATTGCACGTCAAATAAAGCAATTTTGTGGTGTCATCCCATGTTGCTGATCTGAAGTCAACAGCTAGCATGAATCTCAAATGAGTTGAGACTGCACTTGGTCAATTGTTAATATAATATATATAGTTAATGATATTTGGACTGATTTGTTGCCATTGTCTTCTTATTTGACGGATTCTCTTTGCCGTAGGCGATCATTGTTGATGGAAAGACCGTCCCAGTTATGACAAATGTGATTCAGTTGAAACGATTCCACAGAAAGATTGTCAGCAACATTCATTCTTTAGCAGCAGATGTCAGCAGAATCCTTGAAGAAGCCCCGGATCAAACATTGTTTCTGTCAGATTTGAGATCACAATTTGAGGTATTTTTGTGTTACATACTGGGTTACGATGATCATGACCTCCAAAGGCGGTTTAGCTCAGTCGATAGTGTGCTTGGCTCTCGATCGATAGGTCCAGGGTTCGAATCCCACCAGGATCAACATAGCCTTGTATCCTCTTCTGGGTTGCCGCAACGGGGAGCACAAGCGATTGTGCACAAGGTAACAGGAGTCAGGACCATGGTCTGCCCCCCGCATCTGATAAGTCTCCAAGGCACTCCTGTCTCTATCAGGCTTTGAACTGGAGATGAGCACCTCACGGATAGCAAAGCCACAGTGTGAAAGAACTCTGGTGACCAAACCACCGACCAACTTTACCCCATTTTACCTATACTGGCATGGGTTTGCCATAAATGCAGCAGCGTCATTGCTATAGCTGTTTAACAAACAAAAACTTGGATATTTGCACCAGGACTATAGAAATGTGCTTGTTTAGATGTTTACGTCAATCTTTCATATAGATGCATATTAGTGTCTGTTCCAATTGTGGGGACTAGTCGGTATATAAATACTTAGTTGATGCTAGTTTGTTGTTGTTTCTGTATCACTTCATTGCTATGTTTATTAAACGTATGGGATAATAAAGATGAATGCAGCAGAAACATCCTTCAACATAAATCATCACATCACAGCTTTTTGTAAAATTGCAAGGAATAACAATGTTTGTAACTTATAGCAACTGCCCATACTTCTGCTAAGGCAGATATTAACAAGGAGCCTGGTATTGCGCCGGAAGCCACTTAACACATGATTGATGCTCTTTCCGTAAGGTTGCATTTTTGATCAAAATTTTCTCAGGTTGAAACAGTTGCACTTTGTATGCAAATACCTCAATCATAGGCTTGACAAAGGCAACAGGGACGAACAATATTCGCATTACCGTGGAAATCGATAGGAAAAGCGCAACCTGGAGGCTTATCTCTCGTAAAATTGCCTGTTATGGAAGTAGCTGTCACTTGTTACGATGATCATGACCTCCAGAAATAAAAGACAGACAATCAGAAATATTAAACAGCAAACGATCTCTTGCTAATGGTAAACCTGACCCTTGTTGCACTAGAATCGTCGTGCAACAAACTATGACACTATGGAAAGGGGTTAAACGACTGCTAAGGTTTGGTTTATGTAACTGACTCTTGAAACTACAGATTTATACATAGCTACTGCACAGTTTTGAAAGTGAAATAAACACAATTATAGATGAGTTCATAGAGAAATTTTTATTGGGCAGTATAACAATTTCCATTGCACTTGAATGTAATGTCACGTTTCATGATACAGACAAACCTGTATTAACGACCACCTCTCTAGAACAGCGACCTGTGTGTAGATGTCACTCTTCATAATCCCAAAATACACTTTCTATGGAAATCAACCCGGACAGAAAGGCCACCTGTCTATAAAGGCCACTTTCCTCAGGTCCCAGAGGTGACCGTTATAGACAGGTTTCACTGTACTTTGATTTGCGAGCAATGTAACATTGTCTTTAAGGACCTCCACAATATTTGTTATGCTTTTCCTTATTATAGATTTGTTGTTTTAAGCTTTTAGTTTACTATTGTCTGACCTCTGTAGGCAGATGGCTGGGAAATCAGTATAATTGCTTGAGCTGATTTGGTTGTGATTATTAAGTTCATCATGTCATGTATTTGTTCAATTTCGCCACATTTAACTTTCTTATACAATCAAACCTGCATTAGCGGCCACCTCTATAGAGCAGCCACCTTTGTATAAAGGTCCTCTTCATAACCCCAAAGTGACACTTTCTATTGAAATCGACCTGGTCAGAAAGGCAACCTTTCTATAAAAGTCATTTTTCTCTGGTCCCAGAGGTGACTGTTATAGATAGGTTTCACTGTAACTAGAGTATCATGTAAGAAGATGTGTCTGTGTGTAAGTTTGCCTTCAATCTTTAAAGATCCGTTTAGCTACAAAACAACGTTTTGTTGAGGGGAAATATTCCATTTCTTTCAGACCCACTGTGCTGTTCAAGAGAGAATTATGATGGGTGGGATTCTACCAACTAAGCTAGATTTCTTTGTGGCATGCACACACGTGCTGTTAGACGAAACAGTTAGGTTCTACCCTTGCTGATGTATGTGGCATTATTGTTCTTGTAGGATAAGCGCAGGCTTAAGAAAACTCGTCATTGGATGCATCGCGCAGGATTCATTAAATATATGGACAACGTTGAAGATGACGATTCTGACGATGAAGCGAGGATATCCAGTGGAACGGAGAACTATCGCATTAAACTTATTAAAATATATAATCCGGAAGATGATAATGTATTGTCAAAAGAAGATAATGATGGGACCTCTTATGTTGCTTCTGAAGGAGGTAAGTGCCTAAGAGGGTGTACAATCATACCTGTATTAGCTGCCACCTCTATAGAGCAGCCACCTGTATATAAAGTCCACTCTTCATAACCCTAAAATGACACTTTCTATAGAAATCAACCTATTTAGAGCAGCCACCTGTGTATAAAGGCCACTCTCCGTAACCCTAAAATGACACTTTCTATAGAAATCAACCTCATTAGAGCAGCCACCTGTGTATAAAGGCCACTCTTCATAACCCCAAAGTGACACTTAGTTTCTATAGAACTTGACCTGGACAGAAAGGCCACCTGTCTAAAAAGGTCATTTTCCTCAGGTCCTAAAGGTGACCTTTATAGACAGGTTTCGCTGTATTAGGTTTGTGTGGACTTGTTTACTGTCTGTGGTAAAAAGGAATGTGGCTGTTTCGATACTAATTGAGTGTTACTGAAATTGATTTACAAATGCAGTTGTGCTATAGATGAAAGTGATACATTTTAAGAAGATGAAATATTTTGGCATTATTTGCAGAGGGTTGACATCTATTTTACACTATTTGACCATCACAAATGCTGTGAGACACTATAAAATAATAATGTAGACAGTCTTCTTAAAGAGACCGTTCCTTTTCCTCTTAATGTATTTGTTGTATAAACTACGTCATGCATCACAGACTCACGGTCATACCCTTTTTCTCTTTGATCCAACAGATTTGGATATGAAACTGACAAGAGAGCTGAGTTTTAAGTCGCAAGTGCTTTCACTGGTAGAAAGTACAAGAGAAAGTGGATTGTCCCTCAAGGTATAAACATACAGAATGTTCTTTCCTTTGCATTTATGTCTGTTTGTACAATGCAACTGGACAGCATAAATTCTAGAAATTGGCTATAATGTTTTCTCCTTCTCGTTATGGACTCACATGTTTCAATTATATAGGGATCACCAGTTTAAGGCATTTTCATAAACAATAACAGCCATTTTTCAGTTGTTAATTATTAGAATATCTTTGTGTTATTTTGCCATAGTCATTATGAACAATTTGGCACTGGTCTGCGACTCCTCTGGTCCACTAGTTGTGTCGCTGCTGACAGACCGTGGTGGCGTATTTATATCAAGGCTGCAGCTGTTAGCAAATAACCGTGCCAAGTGGAGGGCAGCAGTGGAGAGCCTGACAGCCAATGATATCATGCAGTTTTGTCAATGAACCTACTGGGTTTGCTATTATTCTACGTACATACTTACTTGTGGACTTTTCCACCGCATTCAACAAGGTCCCTCATGGACTACTTCTCCATGAACTTGCTTTACGGAATCTTAGGGAACATCTGATTTGCAGCACAGTAGCATGGAAATTGTCATACCTGGCTAGATTGCGTCGATCACTACCAAGGCAAATGAGCATCACGATATTGAAAGTGATTGTACTGCAACACCTTAAGTTTGAAAATGCTTTGTTACGAACCATCTGCAAGCAGCTACAGCAGCAAATGGATAGGTTATGCAGAGCTGTTCGGGTTGCAATCGAAGTGGACATTCCAATCTGTTCAATGCTTCAGAACCATGAAACTGAAGTAGCCAACCATGTGGCATTACAATCTTCGGACAATCTTTGAACTAGGCTGGTTCGTAAAAAACAACAACGCAGCACCCTGCCTACCTTACTGACATGTTCAGTACAGTATCAGACAAGACACGAGCGACTAGTCGCCTCGATTTTGAAGTAGCTAAGTTCAAAACCTCATACGGCAAACTTTCGATAGGAAGAACAGCTGCAAAGCTTTTTAACAACTGTAAATATCGAAGGAAACCTGATGGGGGTGTTGATTGAGAACGCTTTTCATCTGCCTTACATTTACTAATCCATCGTTGTTTAATTATTTACCAATTTTAATCCTTTTGATGCCATCTACTTGTTTGTTTATTGTTTCCGTGCTTTGTTTTGTTATCAGGGTATTTGCTTTGTGCTGAATCTTCCACTTTACATGACGAGGTCACTTGGGCGTTACCTCGATGCTGCTGGAGTCGTCAAGCACGTTGTTGTAGATGATTTGAAGCAAAAGTATCAAAAGTATGTTGTCTTTACTAATCGGATTGATTAATTTCTTTCTGTAGTCTGCTATAATTGCAGCTACTTTCTAAAATGTACTTTGCTACAACTATTTCTAAAGCAGAAAGGATGTAATTATCTACAATTACTCGCTGCATCTCCAGAAAAGAAGCTACTGACTACTTTCAGTTTCTCGCATATAAGATCAGAACACAAACATGTTTGATTGTTATCATCAAAGTCAAAATCAAAGTTTGATAAACATGTAGCTAAAATAGTGACCTCTAATTAGAAAGTTGTTTGCTAGAAGCTACCCTTTATGAGGTAAATAGTGGGTTGCTACTGCTGCAATGAATAATGTTGTCAAAACTATTTCACTGCGAAAGAGTAGTATGTTACTGCTGTCACTGTTGACGTGCACATAATCATTTGCACCCCTATTCCTCAACAATTTCAACACCAGATTAGTTTTCCCGGCAGAAGAGGCTGACCTTCCCCAGCAGAGAACAATAGAGCTGGGTCAACCTTGTACAACCGTTGATAAGGTCTGATGTCTTTTCTCTGCAACTGTTGATATTTTTGCTTACAGTATTGTTTCTGTGAAGTTCCTGCACCAAAACAGCCATGTCAAATCGATGAAAATGGAAGCCATCAAGCTAGAAAAGGATGGCAACACCGCGACCATACCATCTTCAGTCATAACAAATGCTGATGCTGACACCGCCATTCCATCAACTTCAACTGCTGTCTTGTCTCAAGTGGCACCATCCAACCAGACTCACTGTGAGTTGACAAAGACAACCTTGAAGTTCCTTTTATTTTAATTGCAAATACAGTGAAACTTCGTTACTATTGCTTTGATTTTCCAGCTAAAAATCCTGATAATAAGTGGGTCACAAGTGATATTTAGCAGAACAAAAGTCAAAAATCTCCTTGCTGTTACTCATAGGACAAGGCATCATGCGTATAAACTACTTGCGATGTGTACGGCTTGCGATGCACACGGATCGATAACATGTCGTGGAAATTGTGGCTGTGCTGCTCGCTACCTCGTGCAAGAGTGACTGCCTGCTGGGATTTATCTTTACCTAATTACTGCATGGCAATGAGGTTGGTCAGAAGGTCACCCGAGGCACTGACATCGGCCATTGTGGACCCACGGACACAGCTGTCATGGCTTGAATTTAACTTTGCCTAAATGTTATGTAGCCAGCATGTAATAGTCAATTCTGACAGAGCTTGGTTCTCAAAATGAAGTGTTATTAAATGATGATGATGATGAAATGGTGTTGTTACGAGAACAACCCGTTCCTCTTTTTCTTCGTGACACCATTGCACACGGAATTCCACAGTTCACACAGTTATTAAATGGGCTGTAATGTTGACCGAGATGATATTAACAGGGTTACACTGTAGCCTTATGTTCACAGATATTTGAATATATTTTCCAAATAAACAAGCTTCTAGCTTACGGGATGACCATGATCACATATTTCTGATCTTGTAATTTTAATAGCAAAATTGCATTAACTTCTATCTTTCTTTGTTTATTTGTTGACTTATTGTGATCAAAATAAAATATCTATCTATCTATCTATGTATCTAAATTACATGGAATAAGGCTTTGGATCACAGCTTACTATATCACTATATCATGACAAACTAATTAACGATTGACCAAAGCCACTGTGACTCATTATATATGATTCCCACAGTAGCCTGGACATCAAATGCACCTGATATATCTGCATGATGTATCAGTTTCTTAATTTAAATTTCTAAATATCAGCTGCTGAAAGAGTTGCTAATTATAATGAATTGTGGCAGTTTACAATCCAACTTTCTAAGAATCAGTTGCGTCTTTGAGAGAAAAGTGATATTTGTGGCAATTTCTGCAACTTGAATGTCTGAGTGTTCCACAGAGATTGCAGTCAAGCCTGTATTAGCGGCCACCTCTATACAGCAACCACCTGTGTATAAAAGCCACTCTTCATAGCCCCAAAATGATACTTTCTATAGAAATCAACCTGGACAGAAAGGTCATTTTTCTCAGGTCCCAGAGGTGACCATTGTAGACAGGTTTTATAGTATGAGTAAATGCAGAAATAATGTCGACATCTGTGAATCATTGTAAAATCTCTAAATTATCGAGATCATGATTGGATTTTGTAGTGTCTGTAGTCGTCAAATTTTTCTACTTATCTGGTTTGATTTATTTCCTTGATATAGCGGATACCGTGACTAATAAAGACGTACATGACCAGGTTGCGGAAAATTTGATGCTGGCTGAGTCGCTGAATCTGGGTCGCGACAACGCTCGATCTAATGGTTTGTGATTATTATGATTATCTACTACCTAATTGGTTAATTATCTTCCGATTGGATGTGATTTTTGTATGGTTCATTGGTTCAATTACCGTTTACAGTCAAACCTGTATTAGTGGCCACCTCTATAGAGCAGCCACCAGTGTATAAAGGCCGCTCTTCATAACACCAACACAATACTTTCTATAGTAATCAACCTGGACAGAAAGGCCACTGCCTATAAAGGCCACTTTTCTCGGGCCCAGAGGTGACCGTTATAGACAGGTTTCAATGTAGCATCTGTTTTCGTCAGCAATGGTGGATTGTTCCATAAATGATGATCATCCGACCATGATCCTACGACAGATTTTGAACCAGCTTCTGATAAGATAACTAATTGCCTGAAATATCGCATCAGATTAGCCTGATTAGTGACTTTGTCATACAGGTAAACCTGTCTATAATGGTCACCTTTGGAACCCAAGGAGAAGGACCTTTATAGACAGGGGGCCTTTTGTCCAGGTTGATTTCTATAGAAAAGGCCATTTTGGGACTATGATGAGTAGACTTTATACACAGCTGACTGCTCGATAGAGGTGGCCGCTTATACAGTGTTAACTTTACTGATTTGGTTTGTGTTTCCAATTTTGTGGGCATTCAGAAAGCACGACAGAACATCGAACGAGAACAGTTTGTCAAGTGGATTTTCATCAGAATAGATGTAAAATAAAACCATCACAGATTGGATATCAGATTGTTTGACTTCAAACCTGTCAGTATTTTGTTTGTTAGTCAAATGCCTTGTATTTTTGCATCTGTCGCAACCATGTTTCAATTAAAGTGAGGTATTCTCATTGCTTTCAATAGTTGCACTTCGTGCCTCTCAACGCTTGAATTTCATCTGCGACCTACTTCAGAGACTCAAAGTCATTGGAGAAAAGGCATTTATTCATCGGGTGAGACAATAATTTGGAAACCTGATTTAACAAGACTTACAATAGTATCTTGCTGACAAATGGAAGGTGATTGGCTAGCTTGCATTTAATCAGCTTTGTATGAAGCAGCTTCCTATAGACGGCACATTCCTTTGCCCATTTTTGTTTGCTCTGCACCTACACTGATGACACAATATGATGTAGAGTACGGTGAAAAACATCGACTTTTGAAATTGCAACGGGAGACGACTTCAATCGATGATAAATTGGTTAGAGTGAACACATGCAAAAGGAAAATGGATTTGAAGAACGAATGTTAATTTTTCCCACATTTCTAGAAAATCTGGCCATACTGCGCTCCGTTATGACTTATGATAAGCCAGATTTCGCACAAAATTGACCTCCCAACGAAAAAGAAAAATCTGTTTTATTTCTCAATGTATTGGAATAATTGAACTCTTACACGAAAGCTAGTTGGCAGGTCTTTCCTGCTATGGAAAATTGGAAGTTATTTAAGATTTATATTTTTTTATGATTTAGAAATTTAAATATATTTTGGTTTGTTTACGAACCTGCATTGCTAAAATTGTACAGACCGTCCAGCATGTCTTCTAATGACCACATCTGCATTCTATGTGACCACATCAAATAAAAGTTGTTAGTACAGTAAACTCCACGTAAATAGAGCACTTTTTCTGTGCATGACGCTCCCTTTCCTTCGCTCCATGATACCTACGATTTCTACAATGTTAGTTGTACTTTCTGGTGTCGCCATTGTAAATACTTCTGTGGCTCTACACTACGAATGAGGCGGAATCAATTCTACACAATTTTTTAGATATGAAATTTTTTGTTGATTTTAGCCACTTATATGAATCATGTTTGGTAATCAATGTACTTATTTTCCGCCAGTTGTTGTTTGTTTAGTCATGCTTCTGAAATCTGCAATTATTCGTGGTTATGCAACTCTGATGCACCATTGTTTCTTGCGGTGCGGTTGCGCAATATCATATGTTTAATGGCAATGTCTTAGCTGCTTTGTTGTAAATTCTCAAGGCTTACATTGCTAGAATGAAGTTGTGCCACCTCTGACTACTTGCAGGAACTTGTGCAGTTTGAAAAGTCTAAAGGCTTCACGTCCCGATGTTGCCGAAAGACACTCCCAAAGTATGTGGAATAACTTGAATTTAAACTCATCACTACAGATGAGTGTTGGCGATTGTAGATATGTCTTCTGGTACCAAGCAAGCAATGACGAGATATGCTGATGCAATTTGCTGTAAGGTGATCCCAACTAGGGGTCACTTGCTCATCTTTGGTCCTATTCAGTCATTGGTCAATGAGCTACTTACATAGCCCCACCCTTGTCATCAGTTACCAGTCAAGCTGTTAGTGTACAGTCCTAGTGTTGAGTGGGGCATCAGCTCTATGGTTACCATGTGACCCCTGTGATAGAGGCTGGCGGTCTCTCTTCCGTGTGAGTTTAACTTTGTTTAAGCAAGTGTAACCCCATTAAGATCTGTTGCAGACAGCCCTGCAGTAATGGCAGACTGTTTGCATCAAAGACAATGCAAGATGTCCCCTGTAGGTGCCGGTTAGGATTGTTTCCCAGTGAAATTCAGTTGACTAGATATCCAATTTAACCGGTAATGTCATCTGCCTAGGAATGTCTCTCAGTTCGGTTGACCAGATACCTAATTTAACAGGTGGTTTCATGTAATTATATGTGAACTAGTGAAGTATGCCATAGCTCATATCCGTTGCTGTTCAACAAGGACATGCTGATTGTATTTTAGGCACTCTGCCATGATGCAAAACATTGTGTGAGATTTGGTGGCATGGATAGATCATATATTCGTATGACCATAGTGACCTTTGATACGTCCGCATTGCCATTTTTGATTGATTGAAGTTTTATTAAAGATATATAAACAGTGGTACAGGCTATATGTTGCATTTCAAAACTTACTGTTAGCATTAGTTACACAACATTGAGTAACCGTTTCTTGATATGTGCATGATAGAATGACTGGGAGTGTGCATCAAATTGCTGTTGCCGCTGCTGGCAGGCTTCAGCCAGAAGTAGAGTGTTTGCTATAAGTCGCACATATTTGTATGCCTCGCAACTCAATAAAGAGCTAGGATGCAATGAATCCCCATCCTTCTTTTTCTTGAAATCATTAATAGTTAAACATATTAACTCCACTGACTTAGCAGTCTGACTGGTGCTTGGTTGTGGTGACAGGTCTACCATCTGAACTACTACTGTTTGCAAGTAGGCATCGTACTTTCTGTAAGTAAGCAGCTTCCACCAAACTAAGCACCACTGCCAAATTATGTATCTATAGTGATAGTTTTAACTGTAGTCTCCTACGCATGTTAGTTTTTTTCACAATTGAGCATAAAGGACGTTTCTCCCATCTTTTTCTTTGTCTGGTTATGGGCAGTTCTGTCTTGACCAGTACCATTTGATTACCTACAATTTGTTATATGTCTTAAGCAATGTTTGATTTCATCATCGTGCTGAAGATTTTAGTGTGGTACTCCCTGAAGATGTTTCAGACGTCTCTTCATTTTATTAGGTTGTTGAAGATGCTAGAAGCGGAGCAGAAAATTGTGATATACAAAGTGGTATTCTCGGAAGGTGTCAAGCCAATACCGGTAAACTCATTGTTTTATTCCTGAAGGGTCTTCATCAAATCTGTTTGAAGATTGCCATAGCTATTACAGTCACGCCTGTATTAGCGGCCACTCTTATGAAGCAGCCACCTGTCTATAAAGGCCGCTCTTCATAACCCCAAAATGGCACTTTCTATAGAACTCAACCTGGACTGAAAGAGACCGCAGCAGCCTCTAAGCTAGCACTTCGCAGGTACATTGCAACAACATGGTTCCTATCGTTGACGGCACAATTTCTCATTTCAAGATATTCCCAGATATGTCGTACAAAAAGCAATAAATCCATTTTATTTGATTACTCTTCCTAAGGCCTTGGTCTTGCTTCACTTCGTACTTGAATGAAGAATCAAATTATTCTTGTCTAGAACTTATCTTTTTCAGTTAATTTTTTTTCAACATCATATCAGTCATACATGAAATGATAGTACAGTCAACTCCGCCAATAACGGCTCCGCCATTACCGGAATTTTGTCAATAGCGGTGAATTTTTGAAGTCCCAATGATTGTTACGGTCTGCCTTTGCTAAATATATCCGCCAATACCGGTGTCGCCAATAACGGTTTTTCGATTATCGATTTTTGAGTTCCTCCAAATCAGTTTGCATGATATTGATTCAGCTTCGAGGTCATGAACGCGTATTCTGTCATCTCCTTGTACTTGGACAGCCATGCTTCTGTTGCAGAAAGCAGCAGAATAAAGCTGATGACATTACAGGGCGAAATTGAGTCCGTTGCTTATTCATCTCTCCGACAGACAGACAACCATTACGTAGTATTTCAATCGAAACTAACAATTATGCAATAATTATCTGTAATGTGTTACCTGATTTCTGCTGCTATATGTTACAGTATAACTCGGTTAATATCACCTCGGATATTATCACATCTCGGTTATTGTCACGGAAAGTGAAATTCCACTCGCCAGTCCCTAAGCTTTTCTCTTATTCTACTCGGTTAATATCACCTCGGATATTGTCACATCTCGGTTATTATCACGGATTTCCAATGGATTTTCATGTTCACACTCGCTTATTGTCACACTTTCTGTGATCTGTCGCCTTGTTTGAATTTATATGCTCCACAATAGCCATGAAAGGAAAAGTTGATGAAGTGTTTTTCATTGTGTTTGCCTCATTGAGCGTGACAAATCAAAGAAATGAGTCTTGTGTTGCTTAAATATCTACATAATAGCTCTGTTTGATGTTGATACAGAGTTTACTGTTCTACGGCCCGCTTTTTGTTTGAGCCGTTTCTGCATTTTAGAGGTCTGAGTATGAGACTCGGTTATTGTCACAACTCGGATAATATCACGTTTCACAACTTACCCAAGGGTGTAATATTAACCGAGTTACACTGTATAATGAAACAAAGGATTACGTCACTTTCATCGTTTTGTCTATACCGGATTTCGCCGATAACGGTTAAATTTGGAGGGTCTCCAGCGCACCGTTATTGGCGGAGTTGACTGTAGTATTACATGACAATGACAGATAATTAAGATTGACAGATACGATTGAGGGTCATTCTGTAAGAAAAATTTATTGTTTGTTTAGAAGACCCTTTATTTTATGTAAATAATAGTGATTACAAAATTTAATTTGTATCGATCCACAAGCAGGCTACAATGAAAGTAGGCGCACATTGAGTCACTAATTTTGAGAGTGGTGGATTGACTAGATCGGTTTTGTAGTTTGCTAAAACTAACGCTAGATGCCCCAAAGACTGGTTCGCTAGAAGTAGAGTTAGTTTTCTAACAAACTAGTTTGCTAGAAATCCGTGTTTTGGTGGATTGACTGCAACTAATTTTAACTATTTTTTCCTATTTTTTTTCTAATTACTCTCTGTCACTAATTTTGAATGGTGAGCGAGATGCCCCCAAAACTGGTTTGCTAGAACTAGAGCTAGTTTTCCAACAAACTATTTTGCTAGAAATCCGAAGACACGTTACGAGAAACACAGCCACAAATTGTCGACATATACTATGCACAATGCCGAGTATATACACAATTTATCTTTTAACCTAAAGTTGTAATTACAGTACGAATTACTAATTGATTCAAAATGAACAAGATTGAAGATAATGATTTTTGAGCTTGTATTTGATTTTCACCTGCAATGATCTTTTTGCCATTTTCTTTTTTGTCGTTTTTTTTTAGGTTATGTTCTATTGTGCACCGACTGTTGCAAGAACGGACATGGAGTTCATCAGAGCACAAAACGATGCCAAATGCAGACTTGTCTTGCCGAAAGTAAATGGCATGCTTGAATTCTTTCATCATTCAGTCAAACAATTATTTTAGTGTAATTTTGTTACCTAATTAGTTTGTTTTGTTTTTAATTAATTTTGTTTCTAATTAATTTTGTTTCTAATTATGTTATCACACAGTTAGAAGTTGACTCAAAGGAAGCAGTAGAAAACCTGGCAGTGTTTCAGATTGTGTAGATTGATTTTCTTGAGTTGCATTTCTCTTTACATTTATATATCGATTGAATAAAAATCAAATCTCTGCTCTGAAAATTTCCCTTTAGTAATGCATTGTTTTTATGGAAATGCAACAACTCTTTGCATTAATACCCAATTCGGTCACTCAGTCAAATGTGGTCCAGATGCATCTCAATGCGGATTCAATGGGTTTTACAGACACTTGGATTTGAATTGATAAGAAGATTTTAGAGAGCCAAGAACATGATGAAAACTGCCATTCATATTATTCAGTATGGCTGAATGCACTCCAAAGTAAGCTAAGTAGGGACTGCTTGCATCTTGGTAACAACTAATGCTGGCAGTTTGAGCACCTGGGTGCACGTTGAGAGGTCCAAGACATCTAGACATATCACAACTCCGTTTAGGGTTGCCATAAGTCCCCTATTTCCCGGAAATGTTCCGTATTTATATGCTGTACAGTGCCAAATTTCTGTTAGACATTTCTGCCCGATTTTGCAAATGTTCCGTATTTTTTCCTCTTTGGTCTGGTAGCCCTAACTCCGTTATGTGCTGCGTTCCAATGTAGACGAACAGCAGTCATGTGGTCGCTGTAGACAGGTGACTGTTATATAGAGATGATACTGATCTTGAAATACTGTTGGTGCTATTCACCGTAGAGCTGTTGTAATTTGCTTGGCATGATGTTGTGTTGCTGCAATAGACCATCTTCACAAGTTACCATTTTGGAGGAAGCAAATGCATTATGGGGAAGGTTGATGTCTCTGGTTTTGAAATGGAGAGAGCTGGTTTGATGCCTTGCAAATTCCTTCAACCTGTTCTACTTTCCTTAAAAATATAATTCCCGTTAATACTATTGGTCAGAAACCCAGTCTCTTTGCTACTTCAGGCAATCAGCATACCCCACAATGTACTGGTCTGTTCCATAATGGTAGTACTTGAAAAAGGTCTATTGTCTCAACATTTTTTTGCTAATAATTGCTTTTGTTGTTGTGTTAGCACAAGGTAAAGGCACCAACTTGCAAGTCTCCATGGATATCCAACGATCTCACTGATACGGAATCCGAAGATGAAAGCAAGGAGAAGACTGCTGGCAAACCTGCTGCCAACGGAAAAAAGAAGCGCTCCTACAACCTCGTTGTGGTATGACGTCTCCTCTTCCTGTTTTATGTAAAGTTATCTTTGTCTCCGGTTGTTGTGATTGGCATCATGGATTTGTGCTTTAACGAGAACATGCAATTGAGCAAGTCAATCTACCGTCCGTGCTTTCTGAGATTCACGGTAGTTGACCTGGGCCACCAAATAATCAAATGCTTAAAATGGCATACTTTGAGCATCTCTGTGAGACATACTGCATAGTTTCATGTATAATCAAACTTATGACCACACCAGGAATCTATAGAAAGTGGTCTCTTAGCACATAGTTGCTCAACGCAGGTGGTCGTTTAAGACAGGTGGTCGCTTAAGACAGGTTTTTGCTTAAGACAGGTGGTCGCTTAAGACAGGTGGTCGCTTAACACAGGTGGTCGTTTAAGACAGGTGATTGCTTAAAACAACTTTAGAGTGTCTATCTACTATGTTATACTGAATTGATCTTATCTGTTTTATATTGAATCATTCTGTAGGCCAACTCACCTGGCTTTTTGCCTCGGTTTCCCCGTCTGCGTCATCTTCATTTCTTCATTTGGCAGTTTGTTTATGGGACATCAGAGGATTGTGCAGACTTCATGAATCTAGTCGGTGGGTTGAAGATATACATGAGCAGGCACGTGGTTGTGTGTGTATGGGAAGGGGGGAGGGGGCATCTTACTACTGATCAGGTCGGTTAGAAGCATTGCAGCAACTCATTCCAATGGATGCCTGAAGTGAACTTGCTTGCTGATTTCGCGAGTGTATGATTTTATTTCACCAAAAACCGAAAGGTCTATGTTTTTGCACCGACTGATCCGATTATCTAGATGTTTTAGTCAATCTCAAATTGTATCAAATTGAATGAATATACGACAGAGCACTGAGAGCAGGCACAGCTTTCTACTAAATGTTGTCTAAAGTACAGTTAGTCGTTGAGAGTTATGTCATACTAATTGCAAATCACATAAGAAGGTGAATGCCTGCTCGTCCGGATTGTAGTAGTACCAACAAATTCTAGAACTACACATCATCACTCAGAACGCCATCATAACGATGCCACCCTGGGCACTAGCTTCTTGTGTGACGGAGAAACGTTTGCAAATCTCACTGTCAATGTTTTGTGATAAGGCTACAAATGCCTTAAACAACCACCTGTGTTAAGCGACCACCTGTGTTAAGCGACCACCTGTCTTGAGCGACCACCTGTCTTAAGTACACGATATGGCTACAAATCTCTTTAGTTAGTGATATTTTGCTTTCACATATACTGTACACGGTCGATGTATGTCAACTTGATGGCCTGCCTTGCAGATAACGACGGCAAATTGATTCGTGATGGCTATTCCTGGTTGAGCAATGTCTCACGTGCTCAACAGCCTCAAGTCAAAGGCACATTTCGTATTGGGGAACTACTTGATGCTATGCCCATTGGCTTTCTTATCCAAGTTGTTGGCGTACGGCTCAAGGTAGGCTGGCTGGTCACTGCAGTACTTACTTGAATGATGCCAATCAAATTCAGATTTACAGATGAAGTTATATGGTCGCTGCTGCACTGCTTCGAAATAGTATACTACTAGTTGTTTTATTCAGTCAATAGAGGATACTCCTAAGAAATATTTCTGCAATATTTTTTGTGTTTATCCGAGGAGGTATATAAATGTGACAGGTTGACTAAATTTTATGGTGATAAAGCACAAACAAGCTGGCTATTGAGAGTTGATTTTCGTCCTAATTTTGCGCTCGAGAAAAACGAGTTGTATACCAGCTGAAACGGAGAAATCTTAAATTCGACAAGACAGTAGAATACTTATGGTTTGAGAAGATTATTTGATGATATGAAAATATCACACACAGCGGAATCCGACTACTTTGAGAGTGGAATCTGATTTTCCGCTGAGTCTACTATAATTTGCTTTTCAGCTCTTCTAACAATGCTTGTGAGTTCTTGGTTATTTCTGATTAACATTTCTTTTCCTTTCAATTTCAACGTAGAGCCGGACCCTGCACGATTACTTGGAAAATCCATTCAAGCGAACCCTCGTTCTTCAACAGCTTCCGCGAAACCTAAATTGTAGGCTGACTCAAGCGAAGGAAATGTACGGTTTGATAATACAATGTGCCTTTTCCTCTGATAATCATCAATTATCACTGGCGCATTATCTTTATGCATAATATTTCATTGTTGTAGTATTAATTAGTTATAATCTAAATAATGTTGATGAGTAATGCGTTTACATACGAGAGATGACAATGAAGTTGTTGGTACAGTGAAATTTGTCTAAATGAAACACTTGCACTGTTAAGAAATAAGGGAATTTTGCTCATTTATCTTTATACAAATTTCTGTCATTTCTTATTCCACAAGAAGCGCTGTTAATCAGGAGATGCATCAGACTTTTCCGCTGTTTCTACAATTTCAACTGAATTCAATTTTAGCTATTGTTATCCCTCATACAATGCAAACATATTGTTTCCATTTTAGGAGTAAAATTTCTCATTTTAAGGAACACTGTTCTTACATCTAGTAGATAATTACGTTTTCCCACTGTAGGCCACAAATTACTAAATCACATATGAATATTACTATTGTTCTTATAATAACAAACCAAATCTTTTTCAAGCATGTTGATACTTAAAGTAAGAAAGCAATTCTTGACTAGATAGTATTTTTAGTGTATAAAGTGATTTGCTTGTTCCGCAATCCATCTGTTGCTAGCTGCGCACAAAATATGGTTCTCAGGGGTACAGGCAAACCTGTATTAGCGGCCACCTCTATAGACCAGCCACCTTTGTATGAAGGCAACTCTTCGTAGCCCACAAATGACACTTTTCATAGAAATCAACCTGGACTGAAGGCCACCTGTCTATAAAGGCCACTTTTCTCAGATCCCAGAGGTGACCGTTATAGACAGGTTTCACTGTATGTTGTTTCGTTCCAGTAAAATATATTTGAATTACTTCTGCTTTCGTTTGGTTGTCGGTGTGTAACTATTATTTTTTTAAATAAATAGTTACATCCTTTTGTGCGCTGACCTCATTCAAGAGGATGGTCGTTATACAGAAGTGGTCGCTAACACAGGTTATGCTACGTTGGCAGTTTGTTTGTCTTACTGTTTTGTTCTTGCGTCATTTAGTGCGCTCATGGTCACGAGTTTGGTAGATAGTGTGCTGCTGCTCACAAAGATGGGTCTACTCGCCGTACTTGATCCTGTCCTTCCGCGATCACGACGTAGCGTAAGTTGTGTTCACACTGATGCGATTGTTGCGTATGCGATCCCCATAATGTAAACGCAAATCACATCCCATTGTTTGCCATTGACGCTTTTTCGTGCAAGACTAGAGCTGTTTGCACATTTTTGAACATGAAACCAAACTCAGGTGAAGTTAACATCTATCTGGAGTAAGGGAGAGTATATGTTTACTTCAGAACATAATTAATTGTGTGCTACTCTGTGAAAGCCGTCTGTAAGAAATTTGAGAGATTAATCATAAATCGCCACAGTAATAGCACATAATATTTTGCTTTTTATTGTGGAACTATCCAATTAATCATCTGGGAAAATAGTCTACGATAAATAAATGAAAATTGATACTTTATACGATAAAATTTGTCTAGAATTAACTACAAATTACTCAATAAAATTATCTGAACTTGAACCTCAAAATTACCTAGAATTACTACTTCAAAAGTCCTATTTGCGATGTCTTCCAGCTGGTCTACGCAGTAAAGTGTTTGTGCTTTAAAAGAGTTACCAAAACCTCCAGCAGAACATTTGAACCATTCTTTCCAATTTGTTGAGTCTGACACTGTTATGGATAATACAGTCAAACCTGTATTAACGGTCACCTCTAGAGAGCAGCCACCTGTGTATAAAGGCCACTCTTCAATAAAGCTAAACTGATACTTTCTAGAGAAATTGAGCTGGACAGAAAGGCCATCTGTCCATAAGGGTCATTTTTCATGTCCCAGAGGTGACCGTTATAGACAGCTTTCACTGTAATAATCCCATTGTAGAAGGGCGTGTCACGATGTTGTGTCCTGTTTCACGATTGACATGGCTGTTTTCAGGTCCTGGTTTCTGTGGCACCGTCATGTACGTTGCTTGATACGACGTCATCACGGCCCTCATACTGTCAGACACTTCTGCCTGATGGCCTTGCCGAATTCCCTTCCATGTCATTTGATTTCACTGGCATGGAAGATATCCTCCGCTATTGGCAGCATTTTCAATTCATCTGTTTCAGCACACAACTTGGTAAGTGCTGAGTTACAGTCACATGTTCTTCCGGACCTAAAAGTCCAGCAATTGTTTTCTATTTTACTTATGAGTGGAGTGTTAGTTTTGTGAAAACCTTCGATTCTCCGAGCGCACCCCAGTTTTAACTTTCATGTTGCCGTCGGTTGAGTTTAGTCTTATCAGCATACCAAAATTGTCACACTTGGCTTTGTTTGAAGATCATTTAGTCACATTTCTTTTATAATTGTCAGTTCCCATTTTTTCTGTGATTGTCAAACGTGCCCGTATATCCTCAGACCACTTGTCTGTTTAAAGATTTGATCCCAACATGCATCAGACTGCTGGGAAGTTTCTTACGTTCACGTGTCTACACAGTGACGACGTCACGTTCACACTGACCACATGTCGTTCACTAGAATGATACGGCTACATATTCTTACAATCACGTGGCTACACATTGACGACATCACGTTCACACTGACCACGTGTCAGCCACTATGCATGTTTCATCATTTGACTGCGTAGTGCTATTTATGTTGTCAGGTTTCGATCGAGAGAGATCTTCAGCCACTGTGCCATTGATCAGTAAAACTCATTCAAACTTACGAGAAGTGATGAGTGAAGACCCCTGCTTCAAGATCTACGGGGACGGCAAGGGGGCAGGTGGTCTGGATTCATCATTCTTTGGTCATCGTCCAAGAAATTGGTTGTGGGGAAAGATCACAAGAAAGATGCCAATCACGTTAGTTCCTTTCACAAATACATTCAAACTTGTATAAGTGACCACCTCTATATAGCAGCCACCTGTCTATAAAGGCCGCTCTTCATAACCCCAAGATGATATTTTCTATAGAAATCAACCTGGAAAGAAAGGCCAGCTTTCTGTAAAGGCCGCTTTTCTCAGGTCCCAGAGGTGACCTTTATTGGCAGGTTTCACTGTATTTTCCAACCCTGACCACAGTTTTTGAAGAAATCATGCAATCTCACAATGAACGATTATCTTTTCCTGATAATGCTTCTTTGTTTAGTTGATTACTGTCGTACAATGTCGTTGCATGAAGAATGTATCGCAATATGTATACAATTTCCCTAACTCACAAACGATTATTTGGCTATGGCTAGGAATCCTCCATGTGCAGTCCCAATGCATTTTGGTATGTAAGTGAGTTGACCTCTGCTACAGACAGGTGAAAGGGCCAGGGAAATGCTTTGGTTGCAATGCAATCATCCGTACTCTTGTCAATGATTGTCAATTTGAGGATTGTTCTTGGCTGTCAAAGTTGTTACAAAACATTCGAATTGCAATAGCACTGCGTTTCGTCAATTGTTTCGAAATGGCATTGTGCAATGTGAACTTCACTGTGCGAGTTCATTCATTGCTTTGTTTTGTTTTGTTTGTTCAATTTTATTCACAACAGAGATGATACAATTAAACAAAAAAATTAAGTACAAGGTTACAGAATAATAATGTGAATATCGCAAGTAATGGCTGTACACAGCACTTACATAAAGCCAAATTTAAAACGTTTGCAGAATTTAGAGAGATCATTCGTTATTTTGACGTGGCTTTGTTGAATTCATCTCTCAAAAGGAAGAAAGTTACCAAACTGAAGAAGAAGCTCGTCTCTGCTGCTGAATTGAAGAAGAAAGGTAGCGGAAAAACTAGCAAGAAGACAGCTGCTTCTAGTAAGCACAATGAAACAGCCAACGCTTCAACAGGTGAGTCCACTACAAGACTATTCCAGGCACTTCTTTGTTTCGAATTACTGCAATCAAGCCTGTATTAGCGACCACCTCTATAGAGAAGCCACCTGTGTACAAAGGCCATTTTTCATAACCCCAAAATGACACTTTTTTCTATAGAAATCAACCAAGACAGAAAGACCACCTGTCTATAAAGGTCATTTTAGTCAGGTACCAAAGGTGACCATTATAGGCAGGTTTCACTGTACAATAGACTTTGTAAAGAACGCAATAAGCACGCGTCATGTGTACTCGACAGCTTGTGACCAACTGACTGTGGATTACATAGCAGGGATTACATCAGAGAGAGAGGTCACGCGAATATGAGGCTACTACAGAATTCACACATTTGTGATCATTGGTTTTGATGTCATGGGAACAGATGCGAGTAGTTTACGATTGTGAGCAACAGAGAAACCATTACCAATCACGACATAAGGTAGCGAAAATTAGATTATAATGTCTGCCTGAAATCACGCAGATGCATCGTTGACGGTCTCCAAGGCAGCACATTGTGCAGCAAATTTGAGATTGAGTCTGAATCGTATCCTATGTCCGCTGAAACCGAGATTTCCCACATGGATGCGCGAGGTATAAACACCCTGGTTTTGATCTTGATATACGATTAGGACCATGATCTGTTGTACATATAGATAGATTGCTTTGAGGACTTCCTGTATAGAAAAATTATTTGTCCTTTCTAGGGTATCTAGGGAAGTAGGTCAAAGTGAGCATTGCAGGACTGCTGCTGCAGATACTATAGCAATCTTCGTCGCCTGTGCCAGTGATGACACCCTTGAATGTGGGTACAGTCAAACCTGTATTAGCGACCACCTTTATAGAGCAGCCACCTGTGTATAAAGGTCACTCTTCATAATCCCAAAATGACACTTTCTATAGAAATCAACCTGGACAGAAAAGCCACCTGGCTATATAGGTCATTTTCCTCAGGTCCTAAAGGTGACTGTTATACAGTTGAATCTGCCTAATTCGAAGACCTGTAATTCGAATATTCATCTATTTCAAACTACGATCTCGGTCCCTTGATCTCGCTCATTTTGTCTTCTGTCTATTGTTCAATGGAAGACAATCGTTTTTCTTTTATTTCTAATTCGAAGTTCGTGTAAATCGAAGGATGTTTTACGGTCCCTTGACGCTTCGAATTAAACGGATTCCACTGTAGACATGTTTCACTATACTGTTTCTAAGATTGTATAACCCGGATGTGCTTACTATAGTTCTGCTCACACTAAGCAAATCCACTAAGTTGACGTATTTCGTTGACTATGTCAGCGATTGACCGACGATTTTGAGCTATGGGCAATTACTTGCGGTGTTCTATTTATGCTAAATCATGCGCTTTTATCCTTTCATAGACAGCACTATTTCTCAACCCATGCACGCCAAGAAAGCCTTGAAGGCATCGAGGGCATTGGTGAAGAAAAGTGTGAGACGACGGGAGCCAATCAGAATGCCAAGTACGCCACAGCCTTGACTGAGTCTGTTCTATGTATAGAATCTTTATAAACCTAACAATTTATTTCAATAGAATATGCGGATAAATAATATATAACTAATAAATGAAAAATAGTATTTTTATATGATAAAATCTTATTTATAATTAACTACAAACTATTCAATAAAAGTGTGTTATCCCAACGTAAACCAAAAATCATTACTACTTTAAGTCCTACAGTACTTGTAAATTAAAAGAATGTATTTCAGCTGGACTCAGCAGCCAGTATATTATTACGTAATCCAAGTCAATGCAGTATGTTTGTTGACTACAACGGTGGTACTTCTTAACTCTAAAGTTTAATCATTATGATTGGGTAAAGTCCTCTGTTGTTGAGAATGTCAAGAGACCGAGTTTCTTGCCTTAAATCTTGTAGATTGAAACTTTTGCACGCTTTGTCGGTTATTCCCTTGGTTAAGTAGAATAAACAATTCTATTAATGTAGTTCAATCTAATCATGACCATTAGACGTACATCGTCAGAAGCAATAATAGGTAAACCATTGCTGAATATTACTAAAATCTTAGCAGATTTATTGTTATTTTCTCGAAAATTGCCAAGCAACAGAGACAGCATCTAGTCGCTGATTGGCTATTTCGATAGTTGAGCTAGAAAAGAGACTACAGTCTCTTCTCTCTTTCGCTCAGTCAGATGGACTTCGTCACCTAATGAGACCCTTTTCTGATTGGCCAAATGCCTCCGTGGTCTATAAGGCTAAGAGTTTAGCAATATGGTCAATTTTTGGCTGCCCGCCAAATACAATACAATCGAACCTGTATTAGCGGCCACCTCTATAGAGCAGCCATCTGTGTATGAAGACCACTTTTCATAACCCTAAAGTGACACTTTCTATAGAAATCAACCTGGATAGAAAGGCCACCTGTGTATAAAGGTTATTTTTATCAGGTCTCAGAGGTGGCCGTTATAGACATGTTTCACTATAGTAGTTCCATTTTTAATTTTATTCTGTTCTTTTGTTGCCACTTTAGAAAGCAAGTCCAACAAGAAGAAAGAGAAAACGAATGGAAAAGCTCCACGTTCTAAGTTTTCAGAAAGAGAAGACCTCTACGTGAGTTGAATGCGAGATTTGTTTTCGTGTGACTTAGTTTGGTTTCGGTGCCATAGCCTCGCCGCACCCCCTCCCACCGTCTCCCTCAAGTTGCCCCTAACAATATTGGGTCAGCTAATTTTTAAAAGTAACTATAGTTGCCGTTACAATTAATTGTTTATAAAGTAACTACAGTTGAACCTGTATTAGCGGCCACCACTATAGAGCAGCCACCTGTGTATAAAGGCCACTCTTCGTAACCCGAAAATGATACTTGCTATAGAGATCAACCTGGGCAGAAAGGTCACCTGTCTATAAAGGTCATTTTTCTCAGGTTCCAAAGGTGACCGTTATAGACAGGTTTCACTGTAGTTACTTAAAAAGTTACTCATCCTCAAAAGACAGTACTGTAACGTTTTAAAGTTATTAGTTACTTTTCCAGAAGAAGTAACTAGTTACAGTTACTTTGAGTTACTTATTTCAAAAATAAAGATCAGAAAGAAAGTGTTGCAGAGGCCATTTAATGCTGGTTGTTGTTCAGAATGGTAAAATACATTTTTGTTTACTGTGAGTTAAGATTGAGCCATCGGAAGCATGTTTTGAGTTGGAAAATTATCAATCAAATGGAGTTGCAAACTTATAGAAAGTAGCTGAACTTTGAACTTAACTCAGTTAAGTAGTACGGTACAAAGGCAGTTTGGAAAACTATTAGAAAAAATTACTAGATACATTGAAAAAATGTAACTAGTTACAGTTACAAGTTACTTTCTGTGGAAAGTAACTAGTTGCCTGCAAAGTTATTTGAAGAAGTAATATTAAAAGTACAGTTAAACCTGTCTAAAACAGTCACCTTTGGGACTTGAGAAAAATGACCTTTATTGACAGGTGGCCGTTCTGTCCAGGTTCACTTCTATTGAAAGTATCATTTTCGGGTTACGAAGAGCGGTTTTTATACACATGTGGCTGCTCTATAGAGGTGGCCGTTAATACAGGTTTTACTGTAACTTCTTATGTCCAATTCCTGTCCAAGTATTACCCTTTGATGCTTTCGCAATACTAGGTTATAGAAGGCTGTTAGAGATGATGGCCATAATTGCGACTGAAAAGACTACACACTGAAAAAATATTTTCTAGACAAGAATTGCTTTCTTGTTTCAAGTATCAATTTTCTTAAAATAAGACTTGGTCGGTTGATGAACAATAGCAATATTCATAGTTGACTTAGTAATTTATTGCTTAGAGCATGGACAAGCATTTGTTTACTAGATTTAAGAATAATAGTCGTTGAAATGAGAAACTTTGTTCTTAAAATGACAACACTATTTTTGCAGTGCAGAGCCATGTTTTCTGTTGATGCAATGGTTTCACTTCATCTTGTCAATTTCAAGCAGATTTTTCAGTGTTAGCGCACGTTGATTTCTCGCTGCAGTTGCTCCACGCCTGTGTGGCCGCCACGTTGGTCGAAGCACCACACAGAATGAAATGCTTGTGGGAAGACATCTTTACCTCCATGCAACAAGATTTCGAGGTACTAACATTATAGAAGTCGCTTAATGAGGCAGCCCTGCAGACGTCCATGAATTGTACGATTTTTTTGTGGGGGATAATTGTCACAATCTACCTTAGATTGTGTTCCAGTATTCTTTTGGAAACGGTAGATGAAGGCAGCAGCTGGACTTCCAATCAATGTATTTCACATTACACGAGTTACTCTCCAATCAATAACTGAGGAGTCCTTCTCAGGAGCTCTGAATTTATACTGTTTACAAAGACAATGCAGAACATTCTAGAATAGTCAACATGTACATGCAAATGACATCACTTTCTAATTATACACATCTAGAACCTTCTATGACATCACATCTAAAAATATCTTAATCTAGAATATTCGCATTACATCATGTCTAAAAATAAATCACTGATACCAATCCTTCTTAAACATTCTACCATATTCTAGATTTGTTACAATAATCATGATTTGTTTTTGTAGGAATGCCGCGGAAAGAACGTTACTTCAATCTGTCGACGTGGACGATTTCTGGCAAAATCGGCTGATTTCGATGCCAAAGTGAAGTCACTAGCCTCACTCTGTACTCGTGAGAGGGTAAGAAGAACTATCGATAGCCGTGTTGGATTGTAATCATCCTATGGTGAAATACAGATTAATATGACTTTATATTAGGAACACAACGTAAGATTTGTAGAATGTGTAACAAGCTAGAATGTGTGAGCAACATACACTGTGACGCACGCGATTTTGCATCAAAAACGCTCAAGATTTTACTTCAAAAATGCACAAGATTTTACTTCAAAAGCGCACAAGATTGACACATTAACACGCAAGAAGTTGCGACAAGAACGCACAATGTGCGTGGAAAGCTTTCACACATGTTCTAGTTTGCTACACATTTTGCAAATCTTGCGTTTTGTCCCTACTATAGAAGTTAGAACTACTATATATACTGCCATAGATTAGATCCGCATGTTCCAACCGAAATTGCATCCAAAGCTTGCCAAACACGAACATATGATATCGTGTTCTTATATATTATTTTCGCTAGCGCTACGTTTCAGTGCTGAGAGGCCTTCACTTTGTCTCATGTGTGTTTACGTTAACTATCTTTTAGAATATGGTCTTTAAAACAACCGGCGAGAAGATGACGACTGAAACTCTGAAGGCAGCCTTTGTCGACATGTTAATGAAAGTGAGGACAAAATTCAAGTAAGTTCCAATCAATTCTCGCGGTGGTCAAATGCTGTGTAACCGGCCAGTGGCCACGCTACTGTTATTCTTGTTAGCTCGATTGCGGTCAAAATACTTAAGCACATTTTAGCGATCTTGCGATAGACGCACTGCAATTTGACAAGATTGCGCAATTTCAAAATTCATCTATATCTCTTTACTTAGAAATCTATCTCTATTCGGAGCAGCGATAGATATTCTAGGTCGGAATATATTTTGGTCATTGTTATGATCTTAGCATAAGGTCACTGTTAATGTAACACGCAAGTGAAAACAAGGTCTCTCCGTTAAACTCTATCACCATACTTATCCCACCCAGTATAATAAGTAATTTGGCCTTGGTGCTTGGTTGGTGGGAGGACCATTGCCTGCTGTGCACTGCTGCTGCTGCTGCTGCTGCGGGTATTGCTGCTGCTGATATTGCTGCTGCTAATGCTGCTGCTGCTGTTGCCGATTCTGCTGCTGCTTGC